>CM075887.1:3526072-3629362 GCA_038021265.1 Cyprinella venusta
AAAAAAATGACAGAAACTAATGAACCAATGGACGTGGATAAGCTGAGAGTCAGCTGATGCGAGCTTTACTAACGTGACCTGCCAGAACTGACGCTACTCTTTATTTTGGCCAAATGAAATTGACAACTGTGAACCTGTTTTATTTGATTTTCTTCTTTTTGTGTGTGGTTTAGTAACAAGGGGCGAAATACCACAGTAAATATTGGTGCAGAATATAAACGGTGGGAAGCTCTAAAAAAACAGAAGAAATTGAAGAGTGATGTGGAACTGGCATCTTTTCTTCTCAACAGGTGAGAACACAATACACCACAGTTAACTTTCTCTCTTAACTTTTATAACTTTCAATGCCAACTTAAATAGATCTACTTGTCAAAATGTCTTCCCCCCCCCCCAGACTTTATAAGCCATGATATGTAACATGATTTTTCAATATAATGTTTTTGTGCCTTTTGAATCAAACTGATCGTCTGTAGTGATCCATGTAAATAGAAATAACATCGACAATTTTTGAAAGTTAAAATAAGAAATTAAGATCATAAATTTCAGTCATCAGGGTCAAGAGGAATATACAGTATATGCAATTTGTCTATTACTACAATTAAGAGCAGGGGCGTAGCCATCGTTTCAAAAGTGAGGGGGACAGAATGTTGACAGGTTTTTGCTTAATTGGCTTAATATGCTATTTATTTTTAAAGCAATAAATCAGAAAGAAAGAAAGTTGTCCAGTACTTAATATTGCACATGCAGGGTTTTTCCTGGCTTAAAATGAGGCGGAGGTGGTAAAATCCTGATCATGTATTAGTTTGATAAGATAATAAAATGTGTATTTTTCATTGACCATCATATAGTCTACACTGTTACCCTCAGTATTTTTGTAGGTGGATCTCGGTATCTCTAGGGGGGTCCGGGGGCAAAAGTTGGGGACATTTCTTGTAACTGAGCCATCAGTATGGATTGAAATGCAAAAAAATAATATTAAAAAAAATAATCACATTTAATTTGCCACCAGGGTTCAACATGAGAAATCAGAATCAGACTTCAAGAATACCCGCTTCCGCAAGGATTTCAGAAAAAATCTCCACTGGATCTTCCAGGTAGGGGAGAGCGGGGCACAAGCTAACGCATTTTGGTTTTGGCTCAATTAATTAAAAAAATAATTAGGTTAGATTAATATTTTTTTACACAAGCAACATACACATCTCTGCTACAAATGAACACTGAAAGTTTTTTTCTAGGACCTACCATTTTTGTACAGTTGCACTGAAAGTGACAGAAGTGCAAATATTACCCCATATACGGGGTTAATTGTTACAGACAGAGGGGTTAGTTGTAACACTTGTGTGTAACACACATTATTCAGTACTATTTTATTTGTATAGTTTGATATTGTTTGTGCATCTGTATAGACAGATATCCATACATCCATCCAGGGTGTCCGCGGGGTTTTAAAAAGTATTAAAAAGTGATAAATCAAAATTGTCCAATTTAAGGCCATTAAAAGTGTTAAATGTAGTGGGCACAATCAAAGATCTTTCATCTCTGTCTATGTTTGATGCTGACGTCATATTCAGTGGTCGTTCGACATCATCTGTGAACACTGAGCGCTCAGTGTTTTTATTTTAGACTTGCTTCAAGGCATATCTTCAACGACTGGACAACCATCGTCATCTTCATGGGCAAATGCAAGTTTTCTGATAGCTGGGTGAACAACCCAGCGTTTAAGGATTGGCTCAGTTTACCATTTGCACGTCTTAAGTCTTACCAGTTTAAACATTCACGCGATCTTGAACTATTCGGTAGGCTACTTGTGCGCAGTCTGAGAGATGTTTTTTTCTACACACATACAAGCCACTTCACAAGCTTGCGGGTAACAACAGTTATTTTCGTGGATTATATCGCTTTAACAGTCAAAAACATGCAACAATTATTTCAATTTCGGTCTTGGTGACTGGTGTGTATCCTCTGAACATAGTCGGTTATGTCTTAAATAAGCATACATCGCACATGACCGTATAATGTAAGTGGCTACAGGATCTGTGCATGAGCTCTTACAGTGATATCAGCCATATGGTCCGTCATTAATTTGGTTGTCAAAACAACAGAACACAGCTTTCATTTTAAGGAATCAGGAATAATATCCTTTGTATTTAATTTAGTTCTCAGGACTAAAACACTACCCAGTGTTATTTTACATTTGATTTATTCAGTCTCTGTTCTCTCATACATTTCAGGAGATAAATGTAATAAAAAAAAGTCTAAACTCCTCGCTCAAATTAAAAAATTCCCCCATAAGAATCTCCTAAGGGGGTATTTCCCCCCATTTTCCAAAACGAAATTCAGGCCCTGCTGACAAACAGCTTATGACATCCTTCCAGAACTTCTGTAGCTATATCAGAACATTCCCACAGACTGTGAATTACAGTTCGTTTATAATTTTGGCATTTGTACTATCAGGAATATTGCTGGACATATGATTGAGTTTTCAGGTGTTATATAAACCTTTGTCAACCATTGATTCTGTAATAATTTAAGCTGCATGTTTATGATTTGTTTTTGCGCCTTTAAACATGCTTCAATCCATTCAAATTCCTGTATTTCTTCTTGTCTTGAATGTCTTTCCTCCATGCGTTTAATTTGTCTATAGCAGACTCTTTAGAGTTAGACATTATTCAATTATAATAATTTGACAAATGGCCCTTTTCACCTCTTTTTCCAATTATTTCCTCTATTAGTGACAGTTTGGGAATGTACATTATATCTGTAGACCTGGAAGACATAAAACTTTTAAGCTGTCAATATTTGAAAAAAATGTTTTGAGGGAATGGTGTTTATCACACAAATTCTTCAAATGTAAGAAGTATTCCAAAGTCTTTAATAGTCTGAATACCTTTAGTTTTCCATAGTTTAAATCCTCCATCCTTATATTTATTATTATTTATTGTTAGACAGTCTCCAGATTGTCTTGATGAATGTGTGTGTTCTTGCTCTTAATTACAACATTTATAAATGTTGTAAGCCATTGCATTTTTCAGAAAATCTTAATTAAATATGTTGATTAAATGTAAACAGGTTTACATAGTTTACTGACACCTATTGGTTATTTACCTTAACAATGACACTCCCAATGAGTAAGATGAGGATAATTTAATAGCAGTTAATATAGCCGTGTAATGACGTATAAATAAAGAATATCAAAAAATTGTCTGATAGATTGTTTAATATACAACACATGACTTATTTTGGCATACAAACAACCAATTTATAACCAAAGATTAGGCTATGTAAAAGTTACTTTTATTAGTAACGTAATAACATAGAGGGGGGCCCAAAAAAATGCAGCCTGCCTAGTGTAGTCCATTTATTTAATCCGGCTCTGGCTTAATCGGAACCATGACCTGAGGGTTCCTCCGAATGTTGGGAACAGTGCCACCTACATGTCATGAGCTATTTTGGCCGATAACTTTTGAACTGTTTGTCAGAAAATCATAAACGCCATGTCGAATCTGTGGATATCGATTTTGCCAGGATTTTTCCATGTGTCCGCCATTTTGAATTTTGACATAAATTGAAATAATATATTTTAAACAATTTTACATATCAGCACAAAATTTGGTAGAGATGATCGACAAAAATGTCCTGAAGGGACTTGAAAAGTTTGAACACCTATTCGTCAAATGTGATAATCTATTAAATCTTAGAAAATGTGTTTAATTGCTCCTTGCTGCAGTTGATCTGATACTCTCAGCCACATTGGCATCTGTTATATTCTTTTTGCGCATGGCCCCGGTAATTGCTGCTTGCAGCTATATTTCTGTCTGTTTCTAATGTTCCAAACAAAGTATTGATCTAAAAAACCTCTAAACTAAACTAAAGCTTTTTTTCTGTTAAAATGTGATCTCACTCCAACACTAAATAAAAAAATACTGCATTTTACTGTAATTTAACACAGCTCATAATGCATTGCAAACAGTAAATAAACATATTACTTAAATACAGTAGAGTACTGTTAAAAAGATACTGTACATTAACAGCAATTTCTTAATTAGCAAAATAATTTCTGTTTTAATGAAAAAACAGGATTTTACTGTCAGATTTTGTCTGTTTTTAACAGCATTTTTTACAGTCAATATTGTTTAACTAAATTAGTGTATTTTACTGTTGCTTGTCTGTAATTTGTACTACAAGTAAATTGTTTAAATTTTAATCATGTTTTAAATATAAATGATAAAAGAGTATAAGATTTGGTTAATTTTTTTGGTCTGACACTTATTTTTTTCCTGCTTTATTTTCAGGCTCTTGAGAACAAAATAATCATATTTCTGAAGAATGAGCTGGAAAAGTTTAAGAAAATACTGAAAAGAGAGAACACAGAATACTTTGTGCAGGACTTTACAGAGGAAATGCGTGATATCAAAGAAGCAGCTCTTGATATGACCCTCTACTTCCTGAGAGATATGAAGGAAGTTGAGGCTGCAGATGCTCTACAAGGTTAGAGTTTGATGGGCATAACAATCTGTCATTGTCGCTTATAAAATGTACAAGAGAACATAATGCATATCTGTTTTTGTTCTTTTTTGTGTGTTAGATGAGCTGGTCCTCTTTCATCAGCGACCGCTAAAATCTAACCTGAAGAACAGGCATCAATCTGTATCTGAAGGAATTGCAAAACACGGTGACTCCAAGTTTCTGAATAACATCTACACAGATCTCTATATCACTCTGGGTGCTAGAAAAGATGTCCATAAACAAAATGAAACGGCACAGATTGAGGCTGCTTCCAGGTGGCAAGAATCACAAGAGAAACCGATTGAATGCAAAAATTTGTTTGAATCACCGGAACAAGACAAAGAGATCAGAACTGTGCTGACAAAAGGAGTGGCTGGCATCGGGAAATCCATTTCTGTGCAAAAGTTTATTGTGGATTGGGCTGACGGAAAAGAAAATCAGGATATTACCTTCATATTTCCTCTTCCATTCAGAGAGATGAACCTAAAGGAGAAAGAAATACTAAGCTTAACACGTCTTATAAATCAGTTTTTCCCAGAGATTAAAGGACTGAACCTTGCAAGAAACGATAAATTCAAAATCCTGTTCATCCTTGATGGATTGGATGAATGTCGCCTTCCTCTAAAGTTTGATGGCAATGAGACGTGGCGTGACGTATCGTCACCAGCCTCTCTGGATGTTCTCCTGACGAACCTCATCAAGGGAAATCTGCTTCCTTCTGCTCTCATCTGGATCACCACCAGACCAGCCGCTGCCAGTAAGATTCCTCCTGAATGTATCGACCGTGAGACAGAAGTACAAGGATTCAATGATGCACAAAAGAAGGAGGAATACTTCAGGAAGAGATTTACGGATGTGGATCTGGCCAACGAAATCATTGACAATGTTAAACAATCAAAGAGTCTCTTCATCATGTGCTACATCCCAGTCTTCTGCTGGATTTCAGCCACTGTTTTGGGAAACATTTTGGGAGAGAAAAGAAATAATGATAATGATGAAGCCTCTAAAACACTGCAGGAATCACATACTGAAGACACTCCCAAGTCTCTGACACAAATGTACACACACTTTCTCCGCTTTCAGATCCAGCAGAGCAGACGAAAGTGTAATAAAGATAATCAATACATAACTGATGTTTCCAAGGATAAAGAGGCCATCCTTTCACTGGGGAAACTGGCATTTCATCAGCTGGAAAGAAACAACCTGCTCTTCTATGACACAGATCTGGAAGACTGTGGTATTAATACCTCTGAAGCATCAGTGTACTCAGGCATGTGTACCCAGATCTTCAAGGAGGATAAAGGGATCATTCTTGGTACCACTTTCTGCTTTGTTCACTTGAGCATTCAAGAGTTTATTGCAGCGCTTTATGCACATCTGTTTCTAGACACAGAGAAGAAAAGTGTGTTTATTAAAGAGTCTACAGAACAGAAAAACACCAATGAAGCCATGATTGATTTGCTCAAGACTGCAGTGGACAAGGCGCTCGAGAGTGAAACTGGACATCTGGACCTTTTCCTTCGCTTCCTCCTCGGTCTGTCTCTCCAGACCAATCGTCCACTCTTACGAGGACTGTTGACACAGCTAGATGACAATGACCAGAGCAAAAAGGAGATAGTTCAGTACATCAAGCAGAAATTAGAGGATAATCTGTCTCCTGAAAGATCCATCAATCTGTTCTACTGTCTGAATGAGCTGAATGATCAAACTCTGGTGAAAGAGATTCAGACCCACCTCAGAGAAGGAAGTCTCTCATCTGAAGAACTTTCACCTGCCCAGTGGTCTGCTGTGGCCTTTGTGTTGTTGACATCAGAAGAGGAGATGGAGGAGTTTGAGCTTCAGAAATTCAAGAAATCAGACGAGTGTCTCTTTAGACTGTTGGAAGTTGTCAAAACCTCCAAAAGAGCTCTGTAAGTCATTTAAAGCGGAGGTCATCAACCTGGCTCCTAAAGGCCCACTGCCCTACAATGTTTATTTCCAACCTGTTTCATTTTGTGTTTTTCAAGTAATCCCGAATAGCCTGATTAGCTGCTTTAGGTGTATTAATTGTACCCTACGGGGGGAGGGCCACTGGTTGGAGCTAAATTTTGAGGGGAACTGGGCCTTCAGGAGGCATAATAATAACCATTATCGCTTAGTAAGATAGTTAAAATGTTTAAACTATGTTTAAGCATCTAGGGAATTCAGTTTTCAACAATTGCTTTTGCAAAGGAACGCAACATCATTAAAATTAAATATATTAGTCAGAATCATGTGACGGACTTTGAATACTTCGGTCACCCACATCAAATCATCGTTAACTCCAATATTCTTTGCCTCTACAGACTCCCAAAGAAAGTTAAATCAAACTAAACTCCTTTTGATTAAAGATGAAATTTATTTTATATAATCATGTTTGTTTGTTTTTATGTAGCAGTATGAGATAAGTATTGTCAGTGTAGCCCACCACACGCTAGAGTATATTTATTGTTTGTCTAAATGTAATAAATGTAATTTTAAAAAAAAATGTATGTAGCAAATCCATTACATTTTAAATTTTACTTTGTAATATAATAATTTCTAAATTATTTATTTTAGGTTAAACGATTGTGACTTGTCAGACAAAAGCTGTTCAAGTCTGGCTAAAGCTCTCGAATCAGACAACAATCTGGAAGAGCTAAACATGAGCAATAATAATCTACAGAGTTCAGGAGTAATTGATCTCTGCTCTGGACTGAAGAGTAAGAAGTGTAAACTGAAGGTATTGAGGTAAGTTGTGTAATAACAGGCAACAGATATGATGTAGATATCCTTTACAAAGTTTGTGTATAAATAATATATTTCACCATCATTTAATATAAATTGTTATTACTAATATTTAGTTTACCACTAAACTATATACTTTGTTTCAGAAACAAATAGGCTTATTTTACATCTCCTTTAGTTTGACGAATAAAGGGAGTTAAAGGAGTAGTTCACTTTAAAAAAAACTTTTGCTGATAATTTACTCACCCCCATGTCATCCAAGATGTCCATGTCTTTCTTTCTTCAGTCGAAAAAAATTGAAGGTTTTTGATGAAAACATTCCAGGATTTTCTCCATATAATGGACTTCAGTGGGAACCAAATGGTTTAAGGTCCAAAAGACAGTTTCAGTGCAAACTGTTCAAAGGGCTTTAAACGACACCAGATGATGAATAAGGGTCTTATCAAGCGAAACGATCGCTCATTTAAAAAATAAGTAACAAAGTTTAAGTTTTATAAGCTCAAATGCTCGCATTGCTGTTCTGTGATGCGCGTTTGTGACTCTCCTGTTCATCAAAATGAACAAATCTTTTACTGAGTCAATTCGCTCATTTCCTTCGTTGAATGAATCAAATGACTCGAAAAAGATTCATTCATTTTGATGAACGAGTTCGAACAGGAGAGTCACGAACGCGCGCCACAGAACAGAGCAAGGCGAGCATTTGAGCTTGTAAAACTTAAACTTAGTTATCTTAAACGATTGTTTCGCTTGATAAGACCCTTATTCATTGTCTTGTGTCGTTTAAACCCCTTTGAACAGTTTGCACTGAAACTGTCTTTTGGACCTTGAACCGTTTGGTGCCCAGTGAAGTGAAAAAATCCTGGAAAGTTTTCATCAAAGACCTTAATTTCTTTTCGACTGAAGAGAGAGTGACATGGATATCTTGGATGACATGGGGGTGAGTAAATTATCAGCAAAAGTTTTTTGAAAAGTGAACTACTGCTTTAATTATTTCCAAAATTACTTTTTAATTTACTAGTTGTAGATCTATCTGCTCTACTTTTTCTATTTTGCAGAAGCTACATGATTTATAACATAGCAAAAAAAGTGGCAAAGTTCAAATGGAAAGAGATGAGTAATAAGAATCAGGAAAGATTGTGATATCCAGCTAGCTATATATTATCCAAACATGAGATATGTGAGACACCAACTATGAGACTCTAACAGAGGCCAAACAGGAATGCTGTGCCGTAAACCTCACTCCCTTGGCCTCAAGAGGCGCTAGCAACTGTCTTGGCTAGCGTTCCTCCCATGCTGGTGAAGCCGGTTCGATTTTCTATACTTTGACAAAAATTATTTTTTTCAGACTCAGTCAGTGTGCAATAACAGAAGAAAGTTGTTCAGCTCTGGCATCAGTTCTCAGTTTAGACTCCAGCAGTCTGAAGGATCTTGACCTGAGCAATAATAATCTGCAGGATTCAGGAGTGAAGCTGCTCTCTGGTGGACTGAAGGAGAACTGTAAACTAGAGAAACTCAAGTGAGTTCATGTTAACATACTGTTAGACTAACTCTATTTTGTCTAACAATGGGAATTTTGTCTAAATTTAGTGATCAATGTTGGATTGAAATCTCTTTTCTTTAGATTTTCAGACTGCAGTATCACAGAAGAAGGTTATACAGCTCTGGCTTCAGCTCTGAGATCAAACCCTTCACACCTGATAGAGCTGGATCTCACAGAAAATGATCCTGGAGAATCAGGAGTCAAGCATCTCCTGGATGCACAACCGAAACAAGACTGTCAACTAAAAATAAGGTGATGTGATGAAATAATACAAAATAAGTGACATTCAGGCAAATTAATTGATGAAAGTACTGCTGCACTGAAATATTTAAATAAAAGTAAATGCATTACCCATTTCAGACAAATGCTACATCAAGCTTAGTTGATAATGTAATTATATTTAGTTAAATTTCCATTCTGCAGGTTCTTGAATCCTGAAGCAGAGGAAGTCTGTCAGAATCTGTCTGATGAGCTGGGTGAAAACCTGTTACTCATGAGAAATCTGAATCTGAATAAATGCAAACTAGGAGACTCGGGATTGAAGAAACTTGTTCCTGTACTGGAGGATAAACACTGTAAACTCAACACACTGATGTAAGTTGTATCATTGTCAGATGACGAGTTTAAAGGAATATTCGCTTAAAAATTAATATTCTGTCATCATTTGCTCAAGTTCATTCAAACCTGTGTGATTTTCTTTTTTTCTGCTAAACACAATAGAACATATTTTGAAGACTGTGTCCGTACCCAAACAGTGGATGGACCCCATTGACACCCATAGTATTTTTTTTTCCTACTATGGAAGTCATTGGGGTCCATCAACTGTTTGGTTACTGTAATGACAGAATTTTCATTATTCCTTTATGTAATTTTTAAACCTGCATTTTATTTATCAAGTGAAAAGAGTGCAGAACAAATTAACATATGTGACCCATGACGAAAAAATTAGTCTGAATGTGCACAGTCTAATCATGAGCAGGCAAAACAAGTAAAAAGTATCTATATTTTTATGTTTTCTGAGAGGAGTACTTCTCCTTTGTCCATGAAAAATTCTGTTTTTCTCTGATTGCTTAACATCGCTTTTCCTCAGCACAATTTTGAAATAATTTTAAAGCCCAGCATTCCAACTTTATAAATATTCATGGTGAATCCTCGATGGCAAGAGTCAGAACCAATGAAATGTGATTTTCAAACTCATGCTGACGAATGCCTGTTTCATTCCTTTTAATCAAACAATAGCCTCTATGCACGAACCCTGCTGACGTGTGTTCGAACGAATCTCAGTCAGCGTCTTTACTTCCGGAAACGCGTTCTGCAGGCCAACTGTATAGCGGCAAAACTGTAATAAAATCCGTTTCCTCAGAAACGGAGACAACGATTTTAGAAACGCTGATTCGCGAGTCGAATTTCGTACGATATGAGAGAATACTAACACTCGAAGTTGTTGATTTGGCTCGAAATATATAATTTAAATAACTTCTCTTTTTTACTCTTGTGTGACAGCTAACTGCCTCACAGTGTTGTTAACATCGTTCACGTTAACTGGAGGACGTTTTTATAAACAGCAAGTGTAATTTGACACTATCTCCACCTATCGCAAAACCGGCTTCTAACCATAGACTGACGCAGCACCGGAAGTAGGTGGGCGTGCTGAGACAAATATGGAAGCGATCGTGCATAGAGGCTATTGTGGTATCATGGGAAAAAGAAGTTGAATATCCTAGATATGGGTTTTGATTTGATTTACCAGGAATTTTAAGCTATGGTTGCTTGGTGAATTTCTTTTGAAACCTTTCCAAAAACTCTATTTTTCTTAAAATGACTTTATCGACTTCAAGTTATCATTATTTATAATGCGCGTTTAATAATGTAGATTGTTCCAAATCGGCTTTACAGTGATAATAGATAATAGAAACTCTGAAATTAAAGTAACAGAGTTTGTTCTGGCCTTACAGCAGCTCTAGAATAAAGTTATTTTCCAGCTAAAGTTATCGTCGCAACGATAGTTATTAACTTAGGTGGCGCTAAAACGGCACCATTTTAATAAAAAACTTATCAGTTCTCTCTGTTATAAAAAAGCCAGATAATACCTTTAGAATGAACGTATGTGCACGCCATCAGTGTTCTCACAGGTTCTTAAAGTTTGCGTAGAGAGTTTAACATATTCTGTTAAAATGGTGTCATGTCAGCGATGATGATTTATGAGAATGATCGTTGTGACGGAAGTGAATCAAATCATGTGAATCACTTTTTTGTGAAGCACTTTACATATTGCCACACATTCACCTATTCATTCACTCATTGATACACCAACAGCGGTGTCAGCCATGCAAGGCGCCATCCAGCTCATTGGAAGCAGGATGGGTGTGTTGTTAGGTTAGATGTCTTGCTCATGGACACCTTGACATTTGGTCAGGTGGAACCAGAGACTGAACAACTTACTTGAACCACTAAGCCACTGCCGCCCACCACTGTCATTTTCACTATGTATAATAAAAGTAACAGCAGTCTCTAACACACTTTCACTTAGGTAATACTGAAACATAGTTTACTCTTTATACAGGCTGAATGACAACAGTATGACAGAAGAAGATTGTCGTGCTCTAGCTGCAGCTTTAAATTCAAACCCTTCAAATCTGAAAGAGCTGAATCTGAGTCGGAGTTTTCTCGGAGACTCAGGAATGAAGATCATCTCGTCTCTGTTTGCAAATGTAGAGTGCAGAGTTGTAAATCTCATGTAAGTTATAATAAATGTGTAATCCAAAGGCTCAATATTGCAACAACAAAAAAATAATTTTGTTTTATTCAAATCTGAGTTGTATAACTGTATAGATTGCTTAGATTGGACATTATAACTTTGTTCTCTTTCTTTTCATTTTGTTTCTACAGGTTTAATCACATCAGTATTTCTGGAGAAGGTTGTGCTGCTCTGGCATCTGCTTTCAATTCAAACCCTTCAAACCTCAGAGAGCTGGATCTGAGTGGGAATGAAATAGGAGACTCTGGAGTAACACACGTCTCCAGTCTGCTGGGAAATCCACAGTGTGCACTGCAGAATCTCAGGTCTGAATTCAGTTCATGTAAACATGAATGAGTCAATCTGAAAGCCTAAAGCTGGCCTGTTAAAAAATGCTTCAAGTGTTTAGAAACATACTATTTATCAGGTACTGTAGTCAGCTGTAAATGCAATGGTGCACAAGATGCAGAGAAACATTATACAGTACAACTATCGATAAACATATTGATCTTTTTGAGATGTTGGACATTATAAATGTCCTAATGGTTTAATGCTGATTATGAACTATTGTTTTTATTAAATGAGTAATTGATTACAGTTGTATTATTTAGACTTTCAGACTGTAGAATAAATGAGGAAGGTTATACAGCTCTGGCTTCAGCTCTGAGATCAAACCCTTCACACCTGATAGAGCTGGATCTCACAGGAAATGATCCTGGACAATCAGGAGTGAAGCAGCTCGATGATTTACTACAGGATCCAAACTATCAACTGAAAACACTGAGGTGAGACATGATAAAATAATATAAAAAGTATATCTGGGAGAATTATTTATAGTCAAGTCACCATTTCTATAGCGCTTTTAACAATATAGATTGTTTCAAAGCAGCTTTACAGTGATAGGTAATAGGAAATTAAAGTAACATAGATTGGTTTGGCTTTACAGCATCTCTAGAATAAAGTTATTGTCCAACTAATGATTGTTTGATTCACTTCCATCGATATTGCCTTTTCTAGGATATTAGTAAGTCTTTAGGATCAAGTTGTGTTTTTTTGATGAGCGGTTTAATCATAGCCAGCTTAAAGGTTTTTGGTAGGCTACGTATCCTAATGACAAAGATGAATTAATGATATTGAGAAGGGGATCTACTGTATGTCCTCTGGAAGCATCTAAGAGGGCTATGGCATTCTAAAAAATTGGAGAACCACTGAACTGAGGAACAGGGATCTGTAGAATTGAACAAGTGCTACTGCTAAAGAGTGCATTGTCAATACAGCCTGTTTCCTTGATTCGGATGTCTCATAAGCTTAATTGAATTGGCCTAAAGTGAAAAATTATGTCATTTTTTTTGTCTAAAGACTACATATAAAATAGCTACCAAAATTAATGTCGGTAACTGAAGTTTGACTAAAAGTAATGACTAAAAGTTGACAAAAAAGGCAATGACTTTGTCAACTAAAACTAGATTAAAACTATGAAAGACAAAATTACTGACTAAAATGTGACTAAGACCAATAAGAATTTTCATCTGAAGACTAAGACTAAAACAAAAATGGCTGCCAAAATTATTAAATTGTTGTGTCGTACTGATTATTTTCCTTTTCTTTGTTGTGGTAAAGTCTTAAATTTGCCTTTTAGAGGACTTAAAAAGTCATTAAATTTGCTGTTAAAAAAAGTGCAGATACCCTGCCCCGGTTTCCGCCAGGTTTCACCTCAGACGCAATAGTAACCATGGCGACAGACGTGGACAACTGGGTCGGTTATGCCCGTTATGCGTGCTCAACAGCGTGAGCATCCCAGGCAGGGTTTTGTTCAAACATTATGGACCATGGCTAGCAGACTTTGAGACAAAAAGAGGACTAAAAAAAAAGATCATCTTTCGAGATACCGAGAGCTCCACGTCCGCGACTAACTTCGACTTGACAGAGACGCGAGTGTTGCATGTACTTTATTGCATGCTTCACCTGCATGTACAGGTGAGCAAATGTATATAAAACTAATCAGAACGCTATGTAGTTCAACATGATGAAAAGTTAAAATATGATCTGTATGTTATTCTCTAATATTAATCTAGCTTGGTCTCATTCAGCCAACAAACAACCTAACTAACAACTTTCAACACACTCAAATGCCGTTTAGTGTGATAGTGAAACTGTTATCATTACAGTATCATTACTGCATCATACAGTATCATAACAGTATCATTCCTCTAATAATGAACTCACCTGTGTGAGTATTAATTCAGCACTTGTGTGTAGTTCGGTAGAATGAAATGTCCTTATTCCTCTATATCCGCGGGACTCGCGTTGCGTGTGGCGCTGGTATACATCTAGCAATCGCTCCTTGCTTCATACTACTGTCATGTTACAAACATCAATGTCTTCACTCATCCATGAAAGATCCATTAGCTTGACGACAAGATCCATAATTCCGCTTAATGCGGAATATACGTCATCAATATATGACTTTGTTATTGTAAGAGGCTAGCGACCCCTGGTGGCGAAACAATCTTTCATATTGTATCTTTAATACTGTCTGTTGGATCAAAAGAATTTCAAGAAAAAAACATTTTACACTTTTTTTTATCAGAATTCGATATTTAGTACTGAATTCAATTCAACTTGATTCATCTTCCCCTCTGCAGGTTTTTGGGTCCTGCTGCAGATGAAGCCTGTCAGTATGTGAGAAGAATTGTCCGTACAAACCCGTTACTCCTGAGAGAGCTGAATCTGAGTGAATGTGAACTAGGAGACACAGAAGTGAAGAAGATCGCTGCTCTACTGCAGGATAAACACTGTAAAATCAACACACTGAAGTGAGTATTTTTATATTTTTATATAGACAGTTTCAACAGCAACATCATAAACAAATGTTACGTCCCCCTTAAGGACTGTGTAATGTACTGTTTTCTGCAATTTGCACGTACAGTAGCCTATATAAATGCTTGCGTGCTCTTTTTTCAATCATGCAATGTGTCAGAATAAAATCTTTCTTTGTTTTATAAAAGATTAATATTGGGAAACTCAAACTATAAGATTAAGTACCGAATTTGAGATTGATAAACAACCTGTGTCCTGATTGACTGATGATCCGAACTGCTCAAAGAAAATTAGACAGAACACACAACGTTGCTTTGTATGCGCAACATATATTTCGCACTCTACAGCCCTTTTTAAAGGGGTCATCCGATGTAAAATTCACTTTTATATGTTGTTTGCATACTGTACAAATGATTAGTTAAACAATCAGAGATGTATATTATTGTTATTGTAGTTGTTGTGGCTAAAACAAACTGAAGAATCTTCCTGTCCTTGTTTTCTTTCTCTTCAGATTGAATAATAACAGTATTACAGAAGTTGGTTGTGCTGCTCTGACTTCAGCGTTTAATTTAAACCATTCAAACCTGAGAGAGCTGGATCTGAGTGGAAATAAACTAGAAAACTCTGGAATGATGAAGATCTGTCCTCTGTTAAAAAATCCACAATGCAGATTAGAGAAATTCAAGTGTGTATTTTTATGTATCCTCTTTTCTGAAAGTTAATATGCACTTGTAAATGGCTGTTTAATCAACGTAAAATGTGCTTTTATCAATGTTAGAACAACTGAAAATGAAAACTGGCTTACATTTTCAGTTTACTCTTTTCACCTCAGTTTCACTATTTTGACAGTTTGACTTTTCACATGTCACTTATTTTATATATCATAATAAATTATGTAACTAACTAAACCATATTTACATAATTTATTAAAATATTGCAAGTTGTTTGTCAGAATGTATTTATAAGCTAATCTCTGTCAAAACAAAGAATAAACAACTTATTTTTTTTTTACAGACTTTCAGACTGCAGTATCACAGAAGAAGGTTATATAGCTCTGGCTTCAGCTCTGAGATCAAACCCTTCACACCTGATAGAGCTGGATCTCACAGGAAATGATCCTGGACAATCAGGAGTGAAGCAGCTCCTTAATGTAGCACAAAAACACAACTGTAAACTAACACTGAGGTGAGTGTCTTAAAATTATAAAGTGGAGTAGTTTGAATGAACACTATAAATTAAAGACCATCAGGTGATTTAAATAATCTTTAAATATGTATTAACCCTTTAAGCACTGAATGCATTTAAGGGTTAAAATCACAAATTAAAAAAAAAAATCGTTCCATCACACACAATATGTAAATTAATTTGGGAAGGAACATGTGTTTTTTGCATAAACCATCATCTCATTGGTTTTGCAGCACAGCAGAAATGTTTAATCAGTTACCATACTTTAAGTGCACAAATTGAATCTGTGTTTTCTTTTACCATCTCATCCGTGAGCACTTAACTTTCTTTTACCGTAAATATAAATAAATAGCATAAAATGTAATATTTTATACACATGCGACGCATATTTAAAATAATGTAGAATAACATATCTTAACATTTAGATTTTATTACAGTATTTAGTGCAAAATATTGTCTACATCTAACAACAATTATTCAATTAATAATTTAGTAATGTCTGTTTACTTTAAAAAACGAAGGAACACAAAAAATGCCTCTAGGTTTTTTTTTTTTTGTAAATGTTAGTTTCTGGTTATATAAATAAAATATAAAAAGAATGTTGCTAGAATTTAAAAATATTCAAAAGAATGAAATGAGAATCTCTTGCACTACCCACACGCTATGTAAATTTACTGGGCCCATTAAAGAGAAAGGGAGCCGCAAAAGGCATTACATTTTAAGATTATGTGAGATAAAATGATAATCTAATTTGTTTAGATTTTTGAAAAGTCCTGCTGCAGAGGAAGCGTGTGAATATCTCACTGAAGTTCTGAGTACAAGTCCATTATTACTGACAGAACTGGATCTGAGTGGAAATAAACTAGGAGATCTGGATGGAGAGAAGCTCTCTGCTCTTTTAATGGACTCTCATAGCAAAGTAGAGAAAATCAAGTGAGTCAACATGATTTTATACAGTATAATTGTGTTTTGTTTATCTATTATAAAAGACTGTCAGTCACATTTGAGCAGATATGAAGACCTGGTGATCTGATGTGTGTTGAAAATGTGCTGAATAATAAATAATGTTGTTTTTGTGTTTAGGCTGAATAAATGTGAGCTGACAGAGAAAAATTATTCAGTTCTAGCTACTGTTCTCTCCAAAACCATCCTGAAAGAGATGGACCTGAACAACAGCCGTCTGCTAGACTCAGGAGTCAAAGAGATCTGTGAGGGACTGAAGAATCCTGTGTGTAAGCTGAAGATACTGAAGTGAGCACCAACAGCTACACAACACCGCAGCAATCACAGCAATATTACTATTTGGTTGAGAAAATGCTTTATGTGCAAATGTTTTGCACAAATGCTTTATTATAATTATTATAATTTTCTTTCCAGAATCAGTAATTGTTATCTAACAGAGGAAAGCTGTTCAACTCTTTCTTCAGTTCTCAGTTCAGACTCCAGTAGTTTGGAGGATCTTGACCTGAGCAATAATAATCTGCAGGATTCAAGAGCAAGGCTGCTCTCTGATGGACTGAAGGAGGACTGTAAACTAAAGAAACTCAGGTGAGTTGATAATCTAACATATTAAATGTCTCTAGGTCTTTTATCTCTATATTCGGTCATCAATTTTTTTTTAAATATCTCTTCTGTAGTCTTTCAAACTGTAGAATTACTGAAGAAGGTTATAAAGCTCTGGCTTCAGCTCTGAGATCAAACCCTTCACACCTGATAGAGCTGGATCTCACAGGAAATGATCCTGGAAAATCAGGAGTGAAGCAGCTCGATGATTTACTACAGGATCCAAAGTGTCAACTGAAGACACTGAGGTGAGTTGGGATACATTATAAAAAAATGCATTACATCAAAGTATATTCCAGATAAACTCACTTAAGTTAAGCAGGATTGAGAGTCAGACTGGTCAGTATCTGTATAGGAAGATGTGTTAGTGATTCCCCACTTCTATGTAAAGCAATTTAAGTGCTAAATGCAAACATATAAATGTAACAAATTATCAAACTTTGCTAACTAAACTGAATCCTGCTTTATCTTCTCTTCTGCAGGTTTTTGGGTCCTGCTGCAGATGAAGCCTGTAAGTATGTGAGAGGAATTGTGGGTACAAACCCGTTACTCCAGAGAGAGCTGAATCTGAGTAAATGTAAACTTGGAGACATACGAGTGAATCAGATCGCTGCTCTACTGCAGGATAAACACTGTAAACTGGAAATAATTCAGTGAGTATTTTACATGGTTTTCATATTTGCATTTTGCATTAAAAAGATTGAGATCCAAGAATAAATAAAAATAAAATGTCATGTACTCAATGTCGACTTGTTCTTAACCTTTATGAGGTTCTTTCTTCTGTTGAACATAAAGGAACGGTCCCCACTGTCTTTCATAATATAGAAAAAAAAGTCATAGGGGACCAGAAATTGTTTGGTTACCCACATTCTTCAAAATATCTTTTTTTTGTTTTTTTAGCACAAGGAATTAATACAGATTTTAAACAACTTGAGAGCGAGTAGTTGATGACAGAATTTTCATTTTTGTTTGAACTATCCCTTTAAAGTATATTAAAATGATAACATTTGTCGTGTCACTAGTGTAGTCTATGTACAAATGCACACGTCCATGAGCACAGCTTTTGATTAAAAGTTTTTATTTAACCAAAAAGATTATCTAACTAAAAAACAATCATAAAAGAATTCACTGAGCTCATATTGGGCTAAAACTAAACTGTTAAATTGTAAACAACATAACGCTAAATTGTTTTTGGGCTAAAACAATTCTTCAATTTTTCAATTCCACTGCTTGCTGCGCTGTGAGAAACATTCTTTAAACTGAAACCTCAACACAAATCAAATTCAGGTCCCCCAAATAACTAATTGCAACCCACTTTGTTTGTTCTAGCATGATTATATGGGCTGAAACAGTTTAGCCAGTTAAGAACATTTAAGGTTTACAATCATTTTTGTCTTTTGTTTTCTTTCTCTGCAGGCTGAATAATAACAGTATTACAGAAGTTGGTTGTGCTGCTCTGACTTCAGCATTTAACTCAAACCCTTCAAACCTGATAGAGCTGGATCTGAGTGGAAATAAACTAGGAAACTCAGGAATTAAAAATATCTGTTGCTTTATGGAAAATTCACAATGCAGATTAGAGAAACTGAAGTGTGTAATTTCATTTATCTATTTCTTTATATTAATATACATTTGTGAATGCCCATTTGATTAACTTAAAAGGCTACTTGCATGTGCTATATTTTAATATTGTAAGACGTATTTATAAATTCAAATTAAGGTTTTATATCTCTGGGGTGAAACTTTGTTAAATAGGCACATTTTCCCACATTCTATAGATTTTTTTTCCTAAAAAGGTTTTAATTGCTTTATATCCTAGAACATGCAATATCTAATATAAGCCTCTTTTCATGCAGACTTTCAGACTGCAGTATCACAGAAAAAGGTTATGAGATTTTGACTTCCTCTCTGAAATCAAACTCACACCTGAAAGAGCTGGAACTGAAAGGAAATGATCCTGGACGATCAGGAGTGAAGATGTTTACTGATATGGTGCGGAGTGGATGGTCTATGTTAAAGAACATCAGGTGATAAAAGCCTTCAAATATTTAATAATAAGCCTCAGTCATGGAGTCAGGAGTGTTAAGAGTGCTAAAAAGGCAAATAAGACGGTATAGCATTGTAAAGAGGAATTTGCTGAATTGCAATTCGAAGATTTTTTAAGTTTAACCATAAAAGTTTTAGAACTATGTAAAAACATAAATTACCACATAGTTTTGAAACTGTTTTTTTTTTATTTCTCGTTTATTATTTAAGTGTAAACTTGTGAGAACTATCATAACTTTAGACTTTGACCAGATACTGCACACTTTACTACATTTTAATACATAAAGAGGATGGATGATGTTAAAAATTATAAGAACAATTTCTAATCTAGATTTTTTTTTTCTACTTTCTGTAGCTATTTGAATAATGCTGCTGCGGAGGATGCGTGTAAGTATCTAACTGAAGTACTGAAAACAGATCCCTTACAGCTGACAGAACTGGATCTGAGTAGAATTGAACTAGGAGATCAACGTTGGGAGAAACTCTCTTCATTTCTGGTGGACTCTTATTGCCAAGTGGATAAAATAAAGTGAGTAAACGGGATTTTGTACATCATATATTCACTGTGTGGAGATTTACCATTGCTCTGAGGTTTTGCTGGTGAAACAATGACCCAACCAACCTACATTAACTGCTTTTCAAACAGCCTTTTTTATGGATCATTTTATAATCTTGGAGTAAAGTTATACAAAACTGACACTCCCAGAGTCAGCTTTTCATCCATTGTTCTTTAGTGTTACTTTGCTAAACCGATTCCCTGTCATGATTCTGCCATCATGTCCTTGATTTTTCTTAATCTTGTGGCAGGAGAATGGCAGACCCATGTTTTGTGTACAAGTGCATACAGTACATACAGTCGGCAACGCGTCATACTTGGGGGGCTTGGTCGGTGTGGGGGAAAGCAGCGCGACCATCCTATGTATTTGAATGACAAAAATGGAAGTTAAGTAAAGGAAGTAAAGGACTGTAGTTTTTCGGGGGGACAATATGGGAAGCAGAAGTCTGTCATGGTGTTCCTGCATCTGTCACAATCTGTCACAAAGTTTGTTTCTTTTTCATAAATTATAATTTTCAGTTATTTTCTGTTTTCTTCTGTCATAGTTTACATTTTTTCATTGATTACACACACCTGTTCCTTGTTTCATCATTAGTTTAAATGTATATTATGCTTTCAGTTTCCATCATTTATTAGGCACATTTGAAATGAGAAAAATGTGTGCAGAACCGCTCTATTGTGATCACTATAGAGATGCATGCCGAGTAGAAATGTGTCTCTGATTGTGACCCTGTGTTTGATGTTGTGGTGACGGATGTCAAAAAACTCTAAAAGTTTTTTGAGGCGAGGCGGACTTGCCGTGTTCTGCAGACTTGCTAACAACACAGCTGAATTCTCATTGGTTTAAACAGCCATGATGTTTTGTTCTCTTTAAAAATTTTACATTGCCATCTAGCATATTGGATTATTTCTTTTCTTTTATTAAATAAAGTTACACTGCTGCTACTTATAAAAGCACTTTTTTCACTCTGTTAGCCACATGTGTGAAATGAAAACCTGTTGAACTGATGTGTGTTGAGTCTTTCCTGGAAACAAGAAAAATAAACCAGGTCTTCCTGTTTAGGCTGAATAATTATGAGATGACAAAGAAAAGCTGTTCAGTTCTATCTACTGTTCTGTCCAAAAATACCATCCTGAAAGAAATGGACCTGAACAACAGCTGTCTGCAGGACTCAGGATTTAAAGAGATCTGTGAGGGACTGAAGAAATCAACGCTGAAGATACTGAAGTGAGTACATTTCACCATCAGCTACACAAACCAGATCTAGATTTGTAGTATTATTTAGCAGTGACTTTGGTACAGAGCATTCAAAGGTATTTCAGAGATGAATCATTTTTGGTTACCTGTTTCATTAAGAGATTTTAAGATTGGTTGTTCTTTTTCTAAGCAACTTTAAAGATTTATCTAAAATACAAAGGTATTATTCAATTGTCTTATTATAAAAATAGCTGGCTCTCTGATGGGAGTTTAACATTTTTCAAATTTGCAGTAATTTAAGAAAAAATACAGGGTATGGATTTAAATTAGTAAAATATTGTGATGTGCAGATTGTTACATGTATAATTACTGTAGTTTGCAAATTCAAAGATTATGGTCATAAAACTTCTATGTAGCTTTTAGAAAGTCGCCACATGTTGCATTATTCCCCCAGTGATCAAGTCAGAAGTCACAATAGTGAGCCATTTCTCCTCTGCCTGAACTATTAAAACAATGCCAATTTAATACATGATAACAAACAAGTGTCTTTGAGGCTTGTGGTTGGCATACATTGTTTGAGATTTGACATCACAGTTCATTGAGTCTTTGACCGCACAACGGTGATAGTACTAACTAAATAACCAACAATAAAGTGCATCATCATACTTTGTACATTTAGGATTTAAAACACAATCACAGGCTCCGACCATTAATTGTAACTCATCACCTTAGACTTTAATGACATTATGTGGTTTACCTGTGAATCTGATAAGTTATTTTTTTGTGTGTGTGTAGACTTTCAAACTGTAGAATTACAGAAGAAGGTTATAAAGCTCTGGCTTCAGCTCTGAGATCTAACCCTTCACACCTGATAGAGCTGGATCTCACAGGAAATGATCCTGGACAATCAGGAGTGAAGCAGCTTGATGATTTATTACGGAATCCAAAGTGTCAACTAAAACTGAGGTGAGTGTTTTTAAAATAACGTCCAGTAGTTTTAACAGTTTGAAAAAGGCAAAACAGTTTAGAAACAAACCATCAAAAAATTTGTTTATGGTGTCTTGGAAATGACTGAAGGCACTTTCACAAGATACTATATCTCATTGACATTACTGGACATTTATTGAACGTCTCTCTCCAGGTTTTTGGGTCCTGCTGCAGATGAAGCCTGTCAGTATGTGAGAAGAATTGTGGGTAAAAACCCGTTATTCCTTAAAGAGCTGATTCTGAGTGATCCTGAACTAGGAGACTCAAATGTGAAGAATCTTGTTCCTTTGCTGCAAGATAAACACTGCAAACTAAACAAACTGATGTGAGTATTGTGCTGTTGTTTTGTTAAATTTTATATCTAAATTATCTTACAGAAATCAGGTGACCATAACACAATTATCCTCAGTAATCACTGAATATTGGCATCAAGTACTTTGTGTTTGTAAATTCTCCTTGCTGTTCATAATTTTAGGCTGCGTAATTGTGGTCTGACAGAGAAAAGCTGTTCAGCTCTCGCTACAGTCCTGAGATCAAACTCCAGTCTGAAAGAGCTTGACATGAGCAACAATAATCTGCAGGATTCAGGAGTGAAGATACTCGAAGACACATTAAAAAATACAAACTGCACACTGCAGGAACTCAGGTGATTAAATTAACCACTGTTAATTTTTAGTAATGAAATTATCTTCTGGTCAAAGTTGAAATATTTTATTATTAGTAAAGTAAAGAAATTACATGGACTCTGAATATCTTGCATTTCTAGACTGATGTTATACAGTGATTATAATATCCTTACTAATAGTGATATTAAAACACATTTTAGGCTTAATATTAAGAAATGTGAATTGTGCAATAAAGAAGTACTCTAGATAAAGTTTAATTGTAATATTCAGTAATCACTGAATATTGACATCAAGTACTTTGTGTTTGTAAATTCTCTTTCTCCTCTTTCTCCTCATTTTAGGCTGCGTAATTGTGATCTAACAAAGGAAAGCTGTTCAACTCTCGCTACAGTCCTGAGATCAAACTCCAGTCTGAAAGAGCTTGACATGAGCAACAATAATAATCTGCAGGATTCAGGAGTGAAGAAACTTCAGATTGCATTAGAGAATAAAAACTGCACACTGCAGAAACTCAGGTATTTAAATGAACCACTGTTTATTTTTAATAATGAAATTATCTTCTAGTCAAAGTTTAAATATTTTATTATTAGTAAACTAAAGAAAAGACATGGACTCTGAATATCTTGCATTTCTAGACTGATGTTACACATTGATCATACTATCCGCTCTAATAGTGATATTAAAACACATTTTAGGCTTAATATTAAGATATGTGAATTGTGCAATAAAGAAGTACTCTAGATAAAGTTTAATAGTAATATTCAGTACAGTAAGTCTCATGCAATATTTCAGTAAATATGTTAATAGGTTTGTAGTATACTGAGGGTGTTTTAACACTAGAGACTTCTTTGAAAGAACCAATCTCCGACTCCTTAAAGTAGACCAAGTGGTGAACCAAGTGAAAAACGATCCAGTTCTCTTTGTGTTCACACTGTGCCTCTCCCTGAAAGAGGACTCTGGTCTTTTTTTGGTCCTCTGAAGTAGGAATGTGGTCTCAGACCTCTTGTGTTCATACTGTTACTCTTTGGATCTAGTCCAGTTCAGTGTTTTGAGGGCTGATCCTATGGCCTTCAATATTGTATCCCATGCACTTACATTGTATGTGCCTCACTAACCAATATATTGGTTTGTAAAGATTATTATTATTATGAATTACTACTGTTAATTATTATTATTATTAAGTGTTATTTATTCTCAGTATGAAATGTATTTTAAAATACAATATTCTTTTGTTTTGTTTTTTGTTTTAGGGAGGCATTTGTTGTTTTTAAGTATTTAGTATTTTGTAATTCAATTCTCTCTTCTGTAGACTCTCACACTGCAGTATCACAGAAGAAGGTTATAAAGCTCTGGCTTCAGCTCTGAGATCAAACTCTTCACACCTGATAGAGCTGGATCTCAGAGGAAATGATCCTGGAGAATCAGGAGTGAAGGAGCTTAATGATTTACTACAGGATCCATACAATTCACTGAAAGCATTGAGGTGAGGTGTGATGAAAGAACACAAATTATATGGTGGCATATACATACTGTATATATTCAATAAGATATTTCTAAATTTGTTTAAGGATTTCAAGAGGTTTTAATAAATTGTTTTATAGTTTCCATTATACCATAAATGTGTTGTAACTGAATCAAATAATTCTTCATCTTCCCCTCTGCAGGTTTTTGGGTCCTGCTGCAGATGAAGCCTGTCAGTACGTGAGAGGAATTGTCCGTACAAACCCGTTACTCCTGAAAGAGCTGAATCTGAGTAAACGTAGACTTGGAGACACACAAGTGAATCAGATCGCTGCTCTACTGCAGGATAAACACTGTAAACTCAACACACTGAAGTGAGTATTTCACATGGTTTAAATATAGTTGACCATACTAAGTCATAGATTTTCTCTGAGGGAGCCTTATTCCCTTTCACAGAGCCACAATAAAATGTATTAAAATGAATCAAGCTTTTACCCAAAGCTAAACTAGTGTGGAAAATAGTAACAAGCAACACAAATTATTTCACTTGTACTGAAATGTACTTATATTTATGATCGCAATGAAATTGATTAGTTATCAAGTCGGTTTTACATTGTAAAAAAGTATTTTAAAAATCTAATGTGTGTATTACTATTATAGGAAGTAATATTGAAAAGATAATAACATTAATGAAGTACGACACAGATTTGTCTCTGGTACGACACATTAATTTGCATTTAATCAATGTAAACAGAGATATTGGAGACCAGTCTTGTCTGAAGTGAATGTAAATAGGCGGCCAAAAAAACAGATATGGTCAAATGAATAGATCTGTGCATTAAAACTTAGTGTAAATACTGCCTTTTCTGTCTTCAGTCTGTCTGGATGCAGTATTACAGAGGAACAGTGTCGCATCCTGACTTCAGCTCTGAAATCAAACCCATCACACCTGACAGAGCTGGACCTCAGTGAGAATAAAATAAGAAACACAGGAGTGAAACACTTATCTGACGTACTGAAGGATTCACACTGTAAACTGGAGAGATTGAGGTGAGAAACATTTAATAGGCTTAAAGTCTATGCTAAAAATGATTAAACAGATCATTTATATAGTTTAAACCAAAGCCTGGGGAAAATAGTTTTGATATCTGAATGTCCCATTTCTCTCAATATAGGTTAAGAGGCTGTGAAATGACAGATGAAGGTTGTTCTGCTGTGACTTCAGCTCTGAAACTAAACCCATCACACCTGAGAGAGCTGGACCTGAGTGGGAATAAACTTGGAGACTCAGGAGTGAATAACCTCAGTGATCTACTGATGAAAAAACAATGGAAGATAGAAAAACTAGAGTAAGTTACAATATACTTTACACAGATACAGTGTTATTCAGTGTTTAGTTTAATCAAAACTTGCACTTGTGGATTAACCATAAAGTAATTTGCCCTTGTAATCTTTTGGTAAAACTTGATCTTTCTGAGAAATGCTCACTTGACGTAAATGACTCGTACATAAATCCATGCACTTCACTTCCATTAAGCTCAATTGCATTCAGAGACCCCTCCATTACAGTATACATTGCTCATTTTCAATTTATTCCATCCAATCAACAACAGACTAAAATAATCAAGTAATCTGTCCTAAGTATAGTGGAAGACACAGGATGGCAGGCATTTATTTATTTTTTTCCCACAGTTTAACTCAGAATTCTAAAATATGCCATAATTCAGTGATAAAATTGTTTAAGAAAATGGTTGTTTAATGCTAACTTAGCAAATTAATAAAGGATTGTAAATGACACTTTCTCACATTTAAATCTGGAAAATAGTGTTTTTAAATGTAATGTAAAAATATTTATTTTTTCAAATGAATGTATTAAAATTATTAATTTATTATTTGTTCTTAATCTAATGCACATTTGATGAAACATATACTTCTTTTGTCTGCTTGTTTAGTGTGGGTTTAGGAATGCATTTCACTGAATCTGGCTCATTGTTTCTCTTTCTGTCTTCAGTCTGTCTGGATGCAGTATTACAGAGAAACAGTGTCTCAGTTTGAGTTCATCTTTGTGTTTAAACCTTTCACACCTGAGAGAGCTGGACCTCAGTGGAAATAAACTAGAAAACACAGGAGTGTATCACTTATGTGACGTACTGAAGGATTCACACTGTAAACTGGAGAGATTGAGGTGGGTAATATTCACATACAACCATTTAAACTAAGACACTTGTATACTGTAACTTGTAACTGTAGTATACACTTAATATTTGGTATGCTCTGTACTGAAAATTCTGCGTCAAAACTGAAATAAAAAAATCAGGATGTCCTTAGCCAAAAAAATTAAATTGTATAATCAATTAATTAATCAAACTTTATTAATAACCAACACTCAAATATATAAAATTGAGTTGTACAAACAAATATAAATCTGAGTTGTACAAATGTTTAAATTGCACCTAAGGCGAGTTTTAAATCAACTTTTTAATAACAGAATAGTTTCTGCTCCAGTTTTTTAGTGAAATATTAACATTTAAACAACAATTAATGGTATAACTTGTTTTCATGACTGATTTATTCAAATATAACCTGTTTTTATGATGTCTTCATTATGTAGTTTAAGTAACAATATAACTAATATGTAAAACAGTGCATATATTTAGCAAAATGCTCTTTTCTGGAGTTCTCTAAGTTTATGAGTTTATGGACATTGAACAGCTTTCTTAAGGTAAAAGTAACATTAAGTGTTTAGTCTAGCCAAGCTGTTTGTGACGTCTTTCCCCGGGTTGAAACACCGAAGGATTACATGAGACAGGAGTAATTTTAATAAAGGTGTAATGTATCTTTCAACATAGCTTCTGGTGTTCACCCATGTTTATTTTGTGCTGTAACTAATAGTAAAGAGGAGATGACCGGTTCATGTGCACTTGATCTCCGCTTCTTGTCCACATTGTGTACATGAAATATACTCTAAACACAAAGCATGCCATTGGAGAAGTGCTAATTAAACGTCTGTTCCAGTCACTCATTTAGACCCTCAATAACCATTTCAGTGCATCCCTACTGAATATCTTATGAAATGTTCACATTGTTCACCTTAGATGTTTGTGACCTGGTTAAAGTAAGATGACCTCTTTTCTTCTGTCTGTTTGTCTCTGTCTAGCCTAAAGGACTGTGGCATTACAGATGTTTCTGCTTTAACTCAGTCTTTGTCTAAAACACAAGCACTGCAGTTTTTAAAAGAGCTTGATCTGACGAACAATAAGATAGACAAGTCAGGGAAGCAGCTCAATGATGTGATACAAGGCTCAAACTGTAAACTGAGGTGAGTACATGTCTCTTTGTGGTATAAAACAGAGCTTTCCCCTCTGAATCTAATACTGTACGACCCCAGCTTTATGAAACAATATCTGCTTTATTAATTGCTTTAGTAGAAAATTATTACAATTTGATGTAAAATCAGTACAAATGGGTTCGACTCCAGTATAGGAATTGATTATTGTTATCTGAAATCACTCCTGTTTAGTCTATATCCTGTATAGTGGATGGCAGTTGAGAGCACTGTATAAGCTCTTTTTCATTTATCACATTTAAACACTCGTCAGCATTTTCTCCTTTACACTGACTCACAAGGACTCATATCAATATAAACCATGTTTAAAATGCATTGTATTTTAACAAATATTCTCATTCAGGAGTGTTTTTATGCAAATTACTAACTTCTGGCATGCACTCACACATACTCACAAAAGTATAACTTTGCAACTTGTTTCACCCATCACTGATCATCACTTTTCTGATTCCTCATTACAGCCTAGACCAGGAAAGCTGGCTCAGGGCACGTTTCAACTATATAGCTAGTAAATTTAGATCCGAGACTCAAGAGCCAGTGGGAACTGCCTCGTCATCATCAGGTGAGAAATCCTCATGAAGAGCCTCACTATATTACTGTCTTTATCAGAATATTTTAATGTGTCTGATGATGTTATGTCTGTACAGCTAAATCTAAAATATACCTCATATTCAAATATAAACTCTGAGAATACAAGCACAAAAAATAAACTCAGTCTTTGTATGAGTTATAAATCTTTTAAAACAGCACAAGGTAACACTTTTCAGTACTTACGTTATGAACTGAACGAGAGTATGTTCATACATATGCGTTTTTCTAACAGAAAATTGAAATGGTATTGCTTTATATTATTTACTAGTTTAGTATTAGTTTACACTAGCTTATACTAGCTGAACTTATGTATAAAAATGCACAAATGTGTCAAGAAGACATTGAGATGTTTGAATGAAATAATACAGTATTAGTAGAAACATGCAGCTTATAGTTTTGTTTGTTAACAGGAGGAACACAAGAGGATGAAGCTCAGCCTGTTCAGAAATCAGACGGGTCCAAAAAACACAAATCTGGCTCTTCTGGAAAAGACCAGGGGCGTTTCCTCTGAGTCAAGGGAGACAGTGTCTACTCAAAAAACTGGAAGACATAATAATCCAAATTACAGAAATTGAAACGGCACAAATATTACAAAATGTGACATTAGAACAGTGTAAAAGTCACTCTGTTTCAGCCAATCAGAGAGTCGTAAGTCAGTGCCTAGTCAGTAAGAGACGAACAAAATATGAATCCTATTACCGATGCAGAAGACTAATATCTCATCTTTCCTTCAGTAGTGGTTTTATGTGAGCGAGTTAATGACAAGAATGTACCGGTAAGTTGTTTATTTCCTTTTATCGTGTGATGTTATATATGTGTTTAAAGCAGATTTGTGTACTTTACTGACTATCACGAGCTCAATTGGTCACCATCGCGGCAGCTTGTAATTAAAGCGCCAAAGTTCATCCTTTAAGTTTAATATAAGTAATGCATGAGTACATTCATAGTGTGAGATATATCTCTGGATGGTGATTTATATGGTTATTTTCCTGTATTTGTGTAAATATTGTGGTATGTGCTGTATAAATGTTTTTTTTTATTTTTTTATTAACTACAAAATTAGTACAAGCATTTGTGTATACATTGACATACAACACAGATATTACAAAGACTTTCACACTAGGGGGCTATTGTTAACTTATATGAAGATATTATAGCACTTGCATATTTTCAATGTTTTAATTGCTTTTTGTTTCATAGAAAATCGGAACGAATCAATTTAAAGCTCAATTTCTTTTCTAAATAAAGTAAAATAAGGTTTTTTACAGTAGAATTTGCATTTAAGGACATAAAATTTTGCCATTATAAGAATGAAATTAATTAAATAAATCTGATTATGCTTAATTCTACTGTTCTCCCAAATACCAAATAAAATATGTTTCCAAAACAACATAAATTAATCATCAATGTTTCTTGTGATAAAATCACAGACAGACTAAAATGGTCTTACAAATGGACAATGCCAGTATTACACAGGTAGCCACTAGAGGGCGTAAAATCACCATGGGAAAAACAAGGCAATCAAACAAAAAACTGTCTATTGCCAATGCAAAAGAACAAATGTATGGCCATAAACTGCATTCAATTACACAAAAGCTCTTTGAATGAGACCGAAGAATCTCCTTTAGTAAAGTGTTTTTTTCCTCTCTGCTCTTTGTGTCATTAGTAAAAGAAATGTTTTCCAAATTTACGTTCAAAATGGCTTAAATGTTTACCAAAGGGTACTTTTTTTCTTATTTTTGGTCACACAAATGTGTTAGAACATGTTTTGGTGAACATTGAACGTTTATCATGAAACATTATAGTTCAAGTATTTATCCGAGTATTCATTTTATATTTTTATTACTTATTCTCGAGAAGAAGATACGCAAAGAGCAGTGATTTAAAAACCTAAAGGGAACATATATATATATATATATATATATATATATATATATATATATTTGTCTTCGAGAGGCAATTAGTTTTTACTGTAGATTTGTATATAACACAAACACACATAATATGTTGAATTATTAACATATCACTATAAAACAAAAAATATTCACAACAAAAAAAATAGAGCATAAGTGACGTATCAATGGCCGGTTTCTATGTATTTAGATCTTGTATAGATACAGGAACAAAACTCTTACCTTGCCTTTCTACATATTGGTAACCTATACCTACAGCCAGAGGGCAAGGGGATAAAATATTTATAGAGAGGTGGTCTGGGTCGTTTTCTTCAGAAGGCCTTTATTAACTGCCTGGATCCGTGTGGAGTTCTTTTATGATGGATAAATGCACTTTTTTGAGCTTCAAGCTAATGGCTGCAATCCACTGCCATTATAAAGCTCAGAAGAAGGATGTTTATTAATATAACTCTGATTGTATTCGTCTGAAAGAAGAATGTCATACACTCCTATGGCTTGATTAATCATGGGAAAACTTTCGTTTTAAAGTGAACTACTCCTTTAGTAGGCCTACCCAGATCCTACACAGCAAAATTCCCAGTGTTAAATTAACACTCCTGGTGTACATGTAGGTCCATTTAACACCAGGAGTGTTAATTTAACACTGGGAATTTTGCTGTGTACCCTTTAACAATAACTTAATAAAAAACTTAATTTCTCTTATATTTTTCCTGAAAATGCTGTATTTGGTTACGCTTTATTTCGATAATCACTTTAGACGTTCTACTAATTATAAGTAACTTTTCAGCTACGTGTCAACTAACTCTCATTAGCGTATTAATATATTATAGTAAACTATCAGTATACTGTTAGGTTATGGTTAGGTGTTAGGCTTTGGGTTAGGAGAATAAGTTTACTTGTAGTCGGGTCGCCAATTTAGTTGGAGACCCAGGCCGAGCTGAGACCGAGCATAGCCTACATAGGCTATATATATATATATATATATATATATATATACATATTTATATATTCATTTGTATTAAGTTTGTTATATCTGTCTATATTACTAATGCACACGTAAGCAAAACAATTGTCTCATTGTTCTGTACATGAGACAATAATGCTTTGAGGAGTCTCTTCTAGCATCTAATAAAGCTTCAATATTTACCAGTTCAAAGCATTTATAAACCCATCCTCCTCCTCCTCATCTGAAGTATTGTTTCATCTCCCAGCAGTCTAGATAGTCTATCTGCATTTCATTTAGTGATTATAATCTTAACTTTTGCCATCGTATTGTATTGTATTGCATTGTAAGTTATATTAAAAATATAAAGTTGAAACCCTGATTAGTTTATTTTGCTTGAAAACAAACAAAGTTTATTTTGATTGGTCACTAGTTCACTAATCACTAGCCCGCTTTAAGTAGGCTATATAATTAGTGCTTCTGAGCGATTCTCCTGTTACAAGTGTAGGCTTGAACTTAAAATTTCACAATAAAATTTCTGGCCAGAATATTAGAATGTGAAGACATTAGTTATATCATCATGAAGACTGACAGTTATCTGTCATTCCTGACATACAAATCACAAATCTTCAGCAGAAGTAAAGCTCTATGTGTGATTGCTTTTCCTGCTGTCATCCATTATTCCACTCTGTACTCCACTATATTCCCTGATCCTCATCACTGCTGAGACTTTCCTCGGCAAGTGTACAGATTATGTAATGAATGAATAAATTATCTTTATTAGACAGTAATTACAAATTATACAGATGAATTAGACAATATTTTTGCTTTTGAGATGACTTCCTAATCAACCTGAATTCACCCTACAAATATTAGCCTATTTAATTAATTATTGATTCGTTCCTGAGGCCGAGGGTCAGTATTTGTTTTAAAATAAACGATTAACATAGCGACTTAGTGTAAGATATTTCCTCATTAATTGTAATAAATTGTTCAACAACTTAAAATTGCTCATTCACACAGCCACTTTTTCCACCTTCGATGTGAGGTGTGTGTTGTATTTATTTATTTATTTATTTATTTATTTTTATGTTATGCATATTATGTGAATATGTCTTTGAACGATGTTTGTGTTTCGGTGTGTTTGGGAAATAAATGGGGTCGCGCGCAGATCTGTGGGGTGTCTCGGGCGCGCGTGCACGGCAGCATCATCACGCGCAGCATCTTTCGCCCACAGACAGCTCTGCGTTTCACTTAATTTTGACTTCTCAGACAAAAAGAGCGTCTACTACGGCGTCATATCTTTATATTCTCCTCGTCTGGATAACAGTGAGGATATTTGCGCCGCGGGATTGAAGTGTTTTCATGGAAAATGGCGAGATGGGCTCACGCGTGTCTACTGCTGATTATGGTGATTTTCAGCGGATCGTGGACCGCAGTGGACGCGCTCACATTCCCACAGCATTTCACGTAAGAAACATTAACAATTTCACAGCATTACATGAAATAAGAACTCATTCCTACACTAATACACGTAAGACACGCTAATTTCCAAATCATTGTAACAAACCCTCATTTCCACAGCATTGCTCGTATGTTAATTCCCTCAACGTTACTGGTAAGAACAGCTCATTTCCACAACCTTATAAAATACATAGCCTGTTTTCCACAACATTACACATAAGTGCTCATTCCACAATGTTTCATTTTAAAATATTTATTTCCATAACATTGAAAAGCTAATTTCCACAGTCAGCCTACGTAAGAAATACTAATTTCCACAACATTAGCCTACAGCAAATGCACATTTTCTCAACTTTACACTTTAAAATGTTAATAATGTATGGTGACATTAACTTTATGTTCATAGTTTAGGGTAAATGTGAGTTTTAATAACCCCTAGAAGTGAGCTAATATGACAAACACCTACTTTTGGTTACTATGCTAATCCTAAAATGATTTATTGTAGGGTTAGTTTGAATCAATTATATATATATATATATATATATATATATATATATATATATATATATATATATATATATATATATATATATATATATAACGATCTTAATCTATTATCTCGTTTAGATAGATGGATGCGTATTTAAGGTCAGTATGTGTCTTCTGGCAGACAGACAGTGATTTGAGATTTATAAACTGGTTCAATAATCCTTAGGGCATCACAAAGTAATTACTGTCACAACTTATCTATCTATCTATCTATCTATCTATCTATCTATCTATCTATCTATCTATCTATCTATCTATCTATCTATCTATCTATCTATCTACTCAAAGTTTGTCTTCGGAGGTTTTCTTTCTCTGTAATGTGAATATGGGTCACAACAGCCCCTCATTTCCCTGTTCTTCTGTCCGTGTCTCTAGGGAGTGTGTGTCAGGTAATAGGCAGCGGGGAAGATTTAAGATGTGTTTGTGTGTGTGTGTGTGTTTCTGGGCCTGCTCAGATCGGCTGAATTACTGACACACACCCTGATACACTCTCACCTTTACATACGTGTAACATATGATGCTAAACGTGCAGTGAACCAGCACGTGTGTGTTTACAGCATCTTTGATTGAAAGTGCAGGCTGAGTTCCTTTAGATAGAATAATTAAATCTCATCTATGATAGCAAAGCATATTCATTTTCCAAGAAACTTTAACAAAGAATTTATCCCTTTTTCAGTCAACATTTCATCAGAAAAAAAGGTACGAAAGCTGTCACTGGGGCTGTACCTTTTCAAAAGTTAAACTTTTGTCCATTTTAGGTGTTAATATGTTCATTTTAGGTGCTAATATGTACATTTTTGGTGGTAATGTACATTTTAAGCGTTAATATGTACATTTCAGGTGCTAATATGTACATTTAGGTGCTATTATGTACATTAGGTGCTAATATGTACATTTAGGTGCTATTTTGTACATTTAGGTGCTATTATGTACATTTTAGGTGCTAATATGTACATTTTAAGTGTTAATATGTACATTTTAGGCGGTAATCCTTACACTTTAACATCAATATGTACATTTTAGGTGCTAATATGTACATTTACGTGCTATTATGTACATTTTAGGTGCTAATGTGTACCCTTAAGGTACCAATATGCACCCTTTAGGTACAAAAGTTTACCTTTTGAAAAGGTACAGCCCCAGTGACAGCTTTTATACCTTTTTTTCTAAGAGTTTATAACCTATAGGAATGCATTAGTATGCCAATAATTATGCAAATAATTTTGTAATCATTGATGATGTTTAATAACTCTCATACCCAAACAAAGATGGCCCTCACATTTCTATCAGACATGCAAAAATCAAGGCCTAGTTAGTGTTATTAATGCCAATAAGTAAAGCTGTCTGATATTATAAATACTATTTTAAAGGGTTTTACCAAAAGTAAACCCTGACATTATGCTTCTGACACCAATAATAAACAATTCTTCACATATTTACTGACATAATGTGCACCCCAAACTCCTCTTATGATCTCAATTAACACTGATTATTAAATGCTGAACCCTCAGAGATTTCTCTAAGCGTTCGCTCATTATGATCTCCTCGTGTTTATTGACGGCTCCAGCTATGGATGCTAAACAACCTGAACTTACGTAATGTAACATAACTGCAGTCGGGCTGTAATCACTTGCAGATCTGTTCTGTTGTCGTGGAAACAGGTGATATTTATGATCAGACTGCAGGGTTATGATTTAGCCGTACATGCTGTTCTGTAACAGGGCGGTTTAATGAAGCTGAACGAGACCTCGCAGATGTTCAATAATTCATCTGCATCTGTACATCAGGGCAGTTTCGCTGAGCTGACTGTGTGTTTGTGGACAGTATAAACATCACAGTCTGTACATTGATTGTATTGATCGGTTTAGCCGGCTGTGAGGATATTATATCATATTCTGTCACTGATACTGCGTGTCGTACGAATGAGGACTGTTCTGATGAGGTCACTGAAAATGTATTCTTTAACTTAGTGATTTTAGCATCCATTGTTTACACAAAAGATGTGAAATTATACTGTAAAAACTGTTCATTCAAGTATTGAGGAGAAAGACAACATGTTAATGTTTTCAGATGATCATAACATTGTTAATGCACCATATGTACTGCAGGGCTGCGATTCATGAGCTTCCCAGATAGGACAAGTCTATTTGATGTGATATTTATATCTGGAAGACGTATTTTTAAGAGTGTTTGGTCATCTGCAAGACGTCTATAGGACGTTTCCTGTCAGATGTCAAATAGACGTTTAGAAGATGTCTTTAAGATGTAATGATTTAGAATGCATGTTAAACTGACATCTTCTAAACGTCTATTTGACATCTGACAGTAAACGTCCTACACTCTCAGAAAAAAAGGTACAAAGGCTGTCACTGCTGGGGCTGTACCTTTTCAAAAGGTACACTTTTGTACCCAAAGGCTGCATATTTGTACCTTATTGGTACATATTAGCACCTAAATTGTACATATTAGCACCTAAAATGTTCATATTAGCAGCTAAAATGTACGTATTATCACCTAAAATGTACATATTAGCTCCTAAAATGTACATAATAGCACCTAAAATGTACATATTAACACCTAAAATGTACATATTAACACCTGAAATGTACAAAAGTGTTGTTTATAATGTTACTGTAGAATATTTTTAATGAAATAATAAGAGTAAAAATATGCACTGTAAAGAAATATTGATGGTTTAACTTTAAAAAATGAAGTAACATGGTTGCCTTAAAATTTTATGTTCATTGAAATGGAAAAAATCGAGTAAATACAATGAAGGAGATTAATTTAATCACCAGAAACTCAAAATAATATGTTATCTGAACTAAATTATCTAAGTTGATTTGACAAAAGAAAAATGTTATGATTACAAATCATGAAAATATTTACAGTGCGGTAAATGTAACATAGCCTATATTTAGCCAGTCATTTTCACTATAATAAACTCAACATAAAATGGCACCAATTGTGCTCCCGCTTAAATACATTCAAAAATGAGGTTAATGCATTTTTTGGTTTTTCAAGATTTTTTGCCTTAATGATTTTCTTGAAATTTCTTTTCGCTCCCAATCGAATTGCTGAGCGACATAGACAAGTCCATTTCTTTGAATTTTCACTAAAAATAACATAAAAAATCATGATATATTTCAGCTACAGTGATATAAATATCTGAAGCCTGTCATGAAACCTAGAAAACGTGTTTTCCCCCCCGTTGAGTAATGATTGTGTTGTGTGTGTGTTGTGTAGGATCATGCACTGGGCTCGTCGCATTGAACAGGAGATTGACAGAGTCTTGCAGCACATCAGCGGCGCTCAACAACTGAAGGGGGTAAGAATGTGTGTGTGTGTGTGTGGCTTTTCCGGTATCTCTGTCGAGCGTGTGCTCATTACTGTGGGTCTGGCCCTCATATCAAACACCCACAAACAATGAGGAACTGAGACACTCCTGCAAAATCCGTGCTGGAGAATATAATGATCCTGCCATTCCTGAACTGAGAGGCGTGTGTGTGTGTGTGTGTGTGTGTGTGCTCACATCACTGAGAGAACAGATGGTTCGTCCCTCTGATGCTAAAGTCATTCATTTACCCAGAATGCCACAGCACTGTAGACTGAACGCTTCACTGCTGATCATCAATACAGGCAAATGACAGCTCCTTTATAGTTGTATTTTTTGTCCGGTCATCATCATCATCATCATCATTAATTTTTGAGATAAACATATTTCTAATCATGGCGAATTATCTTCTGAAAAACATCCAGAGCTGAGATTTAAAAATAAAGGCAAAATACACTCAAAGTAATATTAATCGCCATGTCTTTTGATCAATCCTGACCCAGAGCTAATGCTCTTGACCCTAACACTTGACCTCTGACCTCGACTTTCATCAGTCTGTGTGAGATGAGTGTTTGATTGTCTCTCCTTCCGTACAGACGGCTTATTTTTCTGTCAGAGTTTGCGTTTATGCTTTTCTCATAAATATTTATTTTTTAGCATCTTGCATTTTTAATATATTTACCATTTTCAGCATGAAATATCAATCATAATTCATTACATTTTTATGATGTGAATGCATTTCAGAGTAATCAGGACTAACATCATAATTACCTAAAATGCATTATTTTTTTAGACTATAAAACTAAATAAAGTACAAATTAAGGATAAGTTGATTTTTTGATCAACTAAGTCGGCACGAAACTGAAGTTGCAATCATTTTTTTCTTCTGTATGTATATCCGAGTGAAACGGCTTCTTGAAGCGGTTATGGTTTACTATTGGTCGATCTCATGTGAGTGACAGGTTGTCCCGCCCTCACGCTAGTAGAGTAGTACTACTAGTCTAGTTCTTGACCAAAATGCATATTTGAGTTGTCAATGCCAATGTTTTGTCTCAAGATGGACGTCAGAAATGTTTAAAAATCGATAAAAAAATCTAATCCCTGTTTATTAAACCAGGACTGACATTGTAACGTTGTAAAAACTAACCTGAAACTGGAAAACATAATAAAACTAACCTTGAAAAAGATGAATGAATGAATGAAAAGGACATAAAAAAAAACCCACATTTTGAAAATTTGTTTTTATTATTGATAATTGCTAAAATATTGGCTTTAATTTGTGTATAAAATATACACTTTATATATTTATATATAAATTTTTATAAATATATTTTAGGGCTGTCAAACGATTAATCGCGATTAATCGCATCCAAAATAAAAGTTTGTGTTTACATAATATATGTGGGTGCACTGTATATAATTATTTTGTATATATATAAATACACACACATCATGCATATATATATTTAAGAAAAAAATATTATTTATATATAAAATATTTATATTTATATATAATATAAATTATATATAAATCTATATACAGTATATACATGAAAACATTTCTTAAATATATACAAGCATGTTTGTGTATTTATATATATAAAATAATTATACACAATACACCCACATATATTATGTAAACACAAACTTTTATTTTGGATGCGATTAATCGCGATTAATCGTTTGACAGCCCTAAAATATATATAAATATTTATATATGAATTTATATATTTATATATACACTTTATATATTTTTACATATTTAATTTGTGTATTAAAAATACACAATATTTCAATATAAAATATTGGCTTTAATTTGTGCTATTATCATGTTTGCATATTTTAAAACCAGGAGCCAAAAAAACGCAAGCAGATAAACATAGCTCTTTTTTTTTTAGCTGGACTACATCGAATTTTGTGTTATGTTAGGCTACGATATTGATTTATTTTAATTTCTTCTTTGGAATAACAAGTTCTTGGGTTTCATCCTGACTCACTGTCTTGTTTTAAATGCAGCGTCTGAAGGTTCAAGTTGTCAGTGTGTAAGTGAGCGTGTGCTTGATGTTCTTGTATTGATCTGAGCTCTAAACAGCTCTTGTTCTGGACTCAGAGGTTATTTACTGGCTTAATGAGGCTCGTCGTCTTCAGTCACGCCGCTGGATTACAGCAGCTGTTGTCTCGCATCTCATGCCGGAGCGCAAACACTCATTTACACGTGGAGAACTCACTGTAAAATGAGTTTATTTTTAGTGCGTCACATCTGAAAGGAAGTTACATGGGTTTCCCAGTGATGAGCGTTAATAATTTAAAACACACACACATGCAGCTCGCTCGCTGTGTCCTCCAGCTGATGAATATCTTCTTGATGGTGGATATATACTGTATGTATATATACTGATATGTACTGTATGTGTATATATATATATATATAGTTCAGTCATGAAACTCTGTAGGGCGTGGGCTCAGTGCCACTTCTGAGGGCCCTAAGCAAATCCTCATGAAGGTTTCAAGATGCCTCGAAATGACCTCCACCCCCAACTGTTCTTTCATAGCAGTTTCACTGTTAACAAACAAAGTGTACAGTGATTTGAATTTCAATAAACATTAGTACACTTTAGAGAAAATGCTGTAAGTATATAAATATATGAAGTAAAACACAATATATTGCCTGTAAGAACAAGTAAAATCAACCTGTTAACCAAATGTTCATTGACAGATAAAAGCTTTATGTAAGTAATGATCTGGCACCATGTAGCTAGCTATCAGAAAAACTAGCCTATAACACACTGCTGAAATGATTTTCCAAATGCGTGATTTACTAACGAAAATAAAGCATGATAAATATGGTTTAAGTAAACACGACTCTGCTAAAATATGAATATGCATTTATATCTGACTTTATATCTCACAATTCTGACTTTATATCTCACAATTCTGACTTTATATCTTGCAATTCTGACTATATCTCACAGTTCTGACTTTATATCTCACAATTCTGACTTTATATCTCGCAATTCTGACTATATCTCGCAATTCTGACTTTATATCTTGCAATTATGACTATATCTCACAATTATGACTATATCTCGCAATTATGACTACATCTCGCAGTTCTGACTTTATATCTCGCAATTCTGAATTTATATCTTGCAATTCTGACTTTTATCTCTCAATTCTGACTTTATATCTTGCAATTCTGTCTATATCTCACAATTCTGACTTTATATCTCGCAGTTCTGACTTTATATCTCGCAATTCTGACTTTATAACTTGCAATTGCGACTTTATATCGTGCAATAATGACTTTATTTCGTGCAATAATGACTTTATATCGCGCAATTCTGACTTTATATCTCGAAATTCTGACTTTATATCGCGCAATTCTGACTTTATATCTCGAAATTCTGACTTTATATCTCGAAATTCTGACTTTATATCTCGCAATTCTGACTTTATATCTCGCAATTCTGACTTTATATCTCGCAATTCTGACTTTATATCTCACAATTCTGACTTTATATCTCGCAATTCTGACTTTATATCTCGCAATTCTGACTTTATATCTCGCAATTCTGACTTTATAACTCACAATTCTGACTTTATAACTCGCAATTCTGACTTTATATCTCGCAATTCTGACTTTATATCTCGCAATTCTGACTTTATAACTCACAATTCTGACTTTATAACTCGCAATTCTGACTTTATATCTCGCAATTCTGAGAAATAATGTCAGAATTGCGAGAAGTAAACTCACAATTGGGAGAAAAAAAGGCAGAATTGTGAGATAAAAAGTCGCAATTACCTTTTTATATTTTTCATTCTGTGGCGGAAACGAGCTTCCATACACTAACAATAACACATATGTATGGATGTTAATTTTGTTTCAGATCTACAGCGAGAAGAGGAGACAGTTCAGTCTGGTCAGAAATAACCCTCGAGACATCGTAGAAAAAGTGGCGACTGACATTGAGAGACTGCTGGCCAAGAAACGCAAAGCGCTTGAGGTAAGAAAACATCCACACAATCACACACACACTTCCTTCAGGATTACTCTTGACGGTTGTCGTCTGTGTTTCGGGTCAGAAACTGGCGAGTGAAGCGGAGCGTCTTCAGAAAGATCATCACTGGCAAGATGGAATCAAGGTCAGATGGTTTTAACGGCGCCAATAGTTTTTATGCATTCCACAATAATTTTGCAAGCTTTTTCCAGACTCTTCATGCACTTCGACATTTCACTTTTAAAATTGCTTTTGCATGAAGTCGATTCAGACCAATTATTCCTATGTTGCTTCAACTGATTCATTCAAATGAACCGCACAAATAGAGCGGATTCATTCTCTCTTTTTTACATTCTTTCATCTACTTGATGCACTTCACATCCGTATATCTCTGATCCAGATTCGAGCTTTACATGAGTCATGATTTCTGTGAGTCTGTAGCTGGAGGGTCTGTTTAAGCCCAATAGATTGTGACGTCTCGTTTTTCTGACTGATTTGATTCATTAGAGATGTTCAGCTCCACTGACATGCTCATATGAGAGAATTGCGCTTAAATGAGCGTTTGTCATGCGGAGGACATCTGTATTGGATCCTTCAAATACTCAAGCCGATTTTAAACAGCAGATTTTTGCATTTTTGTTCTGTGTGTTTATTTCAGGAGGAAAATATTGAATATTATAACTCTAAAGCAGAGATGGACTATGTAAGTACTGTGTACATCGTTGTCTATCGCCGATGTGAAAACATGTACAATGCTTAAGAAATGAACTTTTTAAGAAAAAATAATGTCATGTTAACGAAAATGTCGCTTTCTTGACATATATGTAGGAAATACTCATGCATTCATACACAATTTCTTTTTAGAAGCTAGTTGCTCAAACTTCTAACTTCAAATCTACTATTTTGCATATTCATTTTATCACCATATGACTATGATTTTGACAATCAAACTCAAGCTGAAACAGTGGCCTCATATGCAATATGTGTGTGAGTGTATCTGATTATATTGTTTATTCTCATCAGGATGGTGAAGACATCGATTCTCAGATGTCGCTGAAACTGGAGTTCGTGTACGACCCGATCTTTAAGAACCATGTGAATTTTTCACACACCGCCGTCCAGATCCCCACAGATATCTACAAAGGCGGTGAGATCTCTAAGAGCCAATAGCTATGTTTCTACTGGCATTGTTTTTATATTATGTATACTACATTATGTATTTTAAGTGTTGCTTTTTATACTTTCTTTGTTATTATACATCTATTAGAGCCCGACCGGTTAAGGATTTTGAAGCCCGATACCGATACAAATATTTTGGGGTTTTAAACTGGACATGATAGTCACAAATTTTGTCATGCTTATTTGAGTTAACAGAACTCATGGGGATGATCTTTTAATTGTTATTCAAGCAATGTATGTATGGTGACCAACTCAACGAGTGTTGCCAACAGGAACGGCATAGAGTGCCCTCTGGTGGACAAACTATACAACTCCAACTATCATGACATGGTTCAAGCGTGTTTCGTCCGTTTTTATTTTATTTTTGAAATATTAATTTATTGGCCATTATAACTGCCGATACCGATAGTTTGGAAAATGCCTAATATCGGCCTGCCGATATATCGGTCTGGCTCTAACATCTATCATATACATCTTTAAGTCATTTAAAGGCTGTTGTTCACTTGGGTATGTTTTATTACAACAAAAACATTTTGTTTAATCGGTTTACTCCATTAATCACCAGAATAAACGTCTGGTTACTCGATTGCCAAAATAATTGTTAGTGACTGACCGTCCTGGTTGTAATCTGTGTGTAGCTCCAGTGATTCTGAATGAGTTGAACTGGACGCAAGCTTTAGAGCGAGTCTTCATGGAGAACAGCAGAGACGACCCGTCGTTACTCTGGCAAGCGTTTGGGAGCGCCACGGGGGTCACGAGATATTACCCAGGTAACATGTTTATCCGTGCATGCTTATTTCTGTCTGACTGAAGGTTTCAGTATGTTTTGCATAAATATATTATTACCCAAAAAATGTTTTTTGTAACATTTTACATTTTAGCTGCTCCCTGGAGAGCACCGGATAAGATCGACCTTTACGATGTACGACGGAGACCCTGGTAAACACTTTCTGTATCTTTAGTATATCCAGGAATCAGTTCCCTTGTGAAAAAAAGTGTGGTTAATTGTATTAAATGTGCACTTGTAGTGTACTTCATGTCTTAAAAGCATATTTAAATAACTGTATTTGCAAATAATATAATATTGATGAAATAAAAGGCCACTTAAATTTTATGACACTTAAATAGACAAATTTACAAAGTGCACTTTGTGATAATGTCAAACAAGTTTTACATTAAATTCATTTTATGAATGATCTTTTGTCATGTATGAAGTACACGGATTTGTTGACTAACTGATTAAAGCACATGTAAAGTATTTTATTGTAATTTAACTGTAGTTATTTTTATTCTATAAAGTTCATATATATATATATATATATATATATATATATATAAATGTACTAAATTGCAAATTAATTATAAATATAATAGGGCTGTCAAACGATTAATCGCGATTAATCACATCCAAAATAAAAGTTTGTGTTTACATAATATATGTGGGTGCACTGTGTATAATTATTTTATATATATGAAGAGTTCAGATGCAAAAGCCTCTAAATGCCATTTGAAATTTTCTTCTAAAATGATAATTTTTATCAAGCTTGTATATTTAAGTTAAGTAATTTCACTTAAATGACAATGAAGATTAACTATTAATTGTCATACAAGTGAAATTACTGAACTTAAATATACAAGCTTGATAAAAATGGTCATTTTAGAAGAAAATTTCAAATGGCATTTAGAGGCTTTTGCATCTGAACTCTTCATATAAATACACACACACATGCTCGTATATATTTAAGAAATATTTTCATGTATATACTGTATATAGATTTATAAGATTTATAAAAATATTTTATATATAAATAACATTTTTTTCTTAAATGTACATGCATATGTGTGTATTTATGTATTTATACAAAATAATTATACACAGTGCACCCACATATATTATGTAAACACAAACTTTTATTTTTGATGTGATTAATCGTTTGACAGCCCTAAAATATAATTATAATTATATAACAATGTCATTCAATTCAGCAAGGCAATATATATGAATACTAAAATATACATTTCTTTCATTTAATTGCAGTTAGTATGCTATTGAGTGTCCGTAAACATTGAATTCAGTTTGCAATTAAAGTATATTACTAGATGGACACTTCGCTAAGATGTAAGCTCCTCCCCCTTGGTTGTCAAGCCAGACTTTTCTTACAAAACTTTGTCATATAGTTGAAGTGATGTTTTAGATGTAAAAATGTGCTCATAAAATAGTAAATGTTGTATATATGATTCACATCTGCAGCTTTCTTCAAAGAAATAATTGAATTATGCATTCAAATTGGTGGTAATATTCATTTGGAGACATGAAATCATGTGTCAAACTGTCAAATAAAACTAAATCAGATTTGTTTTGTAATTCCACAATCATCTAGACATCGATAGAAACAGGTGGCTGGCTTTGATTGGTCAGTTTGTGGGCGTGGCCTATGGCATGTTGATACTCAAACTTGTGTCGCTGTTTCCTCAGGTACATTCAAGGAGCGTCATCGCCGAAAGACATGGTCATCCTTGTAGACGTGTGAGTAGGCGTGCTTTTCTGCTGTGTGTTTGAGTTGTTTGCTCAACATTGACGTCTTTCTTGTCCACAGGAGCGGCAGCGTCAGTGGACTCACTCTCAAACTGATCAAAGCTTCAGTCACAGAGATGCTGGACACGCTCTCCGACGACGATTATGTCAATGTGGCTCGGGTCAGTGTTAGTTATGTGTTAAATATTCCCTGTTTATTCATTTTTACATATATATATATATATAATTCATGTACCTGTACCTTTACTTCCTCTCTCGTTCTGTGGTAGTTCAATGAGAAGGCCGAGGCAGTGGTGCCCTGCTTTAGGCACCTGGTTCAGGCCAACGTACGCAACAAAAAGATCTTTAAAGAGGCCGTGCAGCAGATGCAGGCCAAAGGAACCACCGATTACAAATCCGGCTTTCACTTCGCCTTCAACCAGCTGCTCAACGTGAGTCTGAACACAATTTACACAAGAAGTTCATCGACAGCATTTGTGGAGGAATATATGGCTTATATAAATACACTGTTTCAATAGTACAACTAAAAGACGTGAACAAATGAGTGTTAACATAAAACAGAAAACTCACTTATATCCATTTCACAACTTGCGATGCCATAAACCCTAATATAACAAAAAAAATAATGATTTACTCTCATATTGGCTTTAAAATTTGATTTCCTGGGTCAGTTTTGGAATTTAAGTTTGTAAAGTAATCACTCCACAAATTTTGCAGATTAAGCTGAACTAGAAAAGGCCCAGAATATTTCTTTAAAGTATTTAAAATATAATTAAAATATGAAATACTAAAAATATTATTAAAAAATAAATTAAATTAAACATTAATAAAAATAAAAATTAAATTAAATAAAAAAAAATAATTAAAAAAAAAGAGATGTGATGATTTGTTGCTTGCTCTCACAGTGTTATAATCTCTCCGTTTCTCGTCCTCACACAGAAGACGAATGTCCCTCGAGCCAACTGTAATAAAATCATCATGTTATTTACTGACGGAGGCGAGGACCGAGCTCAGGACATCTTCGAGCAGTACAACTGGCCCAATAAAACGGTCTGATCATCACATGATCTGATTTATATCTTCATTGTGTGTTGAGTGTCTTGTGTTTCTGCTCTGCTGTTGTCTTCTGGAAGTGTGTGTTCCTCATAATTAGCCCTTTCCTCCAGTGAAACAGCTTGTTTCCTGTCTAATTTGCCGGGGTAATTGTGGGATATGTCATGGCATCTGCAGGTCCGTGTGTTCACGTTCTCGGTGGGGCAGCACAATTATGATGTCACTCCGCTGCAGTGGATCGCGTGTGCTAATAAGGGTGAGATTTTTCCTTGTAAAAATGTGGCTTCTTCCTGAACAAACAAATGTCTGCCCTTACTATGATAATTTAGGTAGATTTATATGCTGATGCGTGTTGAAATATACAGAAATGACGTGACGTCTCACTTAGTGTCTCTGTGTCTCGGCAGGGTACTATTTTGAGATCCGCTCCATCTGTGCTATAAGGATTAACACCCAGGTGAGTTACACACACATTAATGTGTACAAGGTTTTTCCTGTTATGGCTGGCAATATCAAATTAAGCAACATTGTAAATGATGTTATGATTTTAATGCGCCTTGGTTTATTTAGTTAATGAAATGAACTAGTTAATTATTTTATTAACTTTTAATTATTTATTTTTTTAATATTAAAATATTAAAAATATTATTAAAATAAAATAAATTAAATAAAAAATTAATAAAAATTAAATTAAAAAATAATTAAAAAATTAAAAACAATTTTTTATTAATTTTATTAAAAATTATTAAAAAAAAAATAATAAATAATATTAAAATATTAAAAATGATTTAATTATTTAAATAAATTATATAATTTATTTTAATTATTTAATTATTAATATTAATAAATAAAAATAAATATTTAGTTAAAAAAATGAATACAATTATTCATTCTGTTGAAACTCGCAAATATGAGATATTTTAATTGTGTAATTGAAAACTGATTACAAATTCAGTAGCAAAATAGAGCTGGTAAATCTGATTAGTTTCTGTGTTCATTTTTAACTAATTTGTTACAAATCAATTCCGCCCACAATCCTGCAGCCCACATGTACAGTATATTATAAACAAAACGCTTTGTATGATTCAAACTGATTCACAATTTAGTTGGTACATTTGATTCGTTTAATCGACTTGTTTATATGACGGGCTTCACTCAAAAATGTTTGTTGTCTCGCGAGTATTTGTGAAACAAAACACTTTAATGATACGATGCAAACTGATTCATAATTCAGTCAGTGAGCTGATTTATACATTTGATTCGTTTCGGTGGAAAAGTGTTTTTAATTGAATCAATTCTTAACTAATTTGTTAATTTGACGTGCTTCACTCAAAAATTTCGGTGAATCAGTTCAAAGTGTCCATTTCAACGAATCAGTTCGTAGTTGATTTGTTTTACACAACACGTGCTTTACTCAAAAAACTTGCATATCAGCGATTCTTTAATGTGATTCAAATTAATTCAATATTCAGGAGCAAACAACATTTGATTTATTTTAGTGAATCACCTTATTTGAGTTAATTTTAAACATCTGTGCTTCACACAAAAGCCAAATTAACAATTTAGCCATTTGTTTTATTTGTTTTATGCAATTCGTGTGGGTCAAGTAAGTATTTGTATGTTTGGTTATAGTGGTGCATATAATTATTATTGTTACTCAGAATGGAAAAAAAGACATAACATTGAGATATTCAATATAATCAAAAATATCAATGTGCATATATTGTTATTTTCATAATTTTAGAATTTTAATTTGATTTATTTGGCCAAATCACTCAGCCTTAAGTCAAACACAAATAGTGTTATTTTCAGGAAGGTGATATGCTTGAATGAATGTGTGTCACAGGAGTATCTGGACGTACTGGGCCGCCCCATGGTTCTGGCAGGGAGAAGTGCCAAGCAGGTGCAATGGACCAACGTCTATCAGGATGCTCTGGTGAGAGTCGCTTCCCCCCTCCTGCTGTCTCTGAGACATATGGGCCGCTTTGGGTCCGTCGTAACACACGTGAGTTTCTGTTTCGCTCACAGGGTTTGGGGCTGGTGGTGACGGGGACGATGCCGGTCTTCAACCTCACCATAGACGGAAACTCTCAGGTGACCCTCTGACTGGTGGATCGTCATCACGCTGAACTCTGGTGTGTGCAGATCATTGATGTGTGTTTGTGTGTTCAGAATCAGCTGCTGTTAGGGGTGATGGGGGTCGATGTTCATCTGGATGAGCTGACGAGACTCACACCACAGTATAAGGTGAAGTCTTCTACACACACAACCTGCAAGAGCTACTTTTACCTTCTAGTTGTGTTGGTGTAGCCTCTTTAGGTTGATTTATTTATGTTTTTCTCTAAAAAAGGTTAGACGTTACCACATTAAAAAATTAACCATCAGATTATATTAATATAATTTAACCATCAGTGTAATTAATTTATTGTTAATGTGATAAAATATAATGTTTTATCATCACACACATTTTTAAAAACCTCATTTACCACATTTAGAAAAACATTAACACTTTATATTATATTATATTGTTATTTTATATTATGCTATTTTATATTATATAATATTATGTTGGTAATGTTTTTCTAAATGTGGTTGATGAGTTTGTTTTTTTTTAAATATGTGTGATGATAAAACATTCATATTTGATCATATTAATATATTAATATACACTGATGGTTAAAGTATTTTTTTTTTAATATTTGTGAAATTACATATTTTAATAAAAATGCGTATTCATTTATTATATCACATTATAAACATTCTCATTTATATTTTATTGTAAACAATGTATTATTAATATTTGTTTTTCTAAATGTGGTTAGTGAGGTTTTAAATTGTGTTACTGATTAAATATATATTAATTATATTACAGTATAGATATTTATTAGAATAAAGAATAAAGTCAATTATTCTTTTTTCTTTTGAGGTTTTTTTCTTTTCAAATGAATGTTACTGATATAACAATATTTTTTTATGTTGCATTGTAAACATTGAATTTTTACTATATTTTAAACATTTTAGTGTGTTTTTCCTAAATATGGTTAAGGAGGTTTTAAACAATGTAAAACTGATAAAACATGGTATATTATATTATATTATATTAAATTATATTATATTATATTATATTATATTATATTATATTATATTATATTATATTATATTATATTATATTATATTATATTATATTATATTATATAAAATGCTTGTCCAATCAATAAAATTTTTTGTTTGCTCCAAAACCTTCATGTTAAAAGTTATAGCATGATTACCATTTTATCATAGCATTTAATTTTAGCAATTTTGTATATGTCTCAGTTGCAGTTGTTGATTTATATCATACAGTATAATGTAATTGTATTATTATTTATTGTGTAAAAACTAGTCTTGTATCCCTCCAGTATGAGAATCAGGAAACATCATCACAGATTGTTTTTCTCGTTTTGTGTGTGTATAGCTGGGAGCAAACGGATACATCTTCGCCATTGACCCAAATGGATACGTGCTCATGCATCCGAACCTGCAGCCTCGAGTGAGACTCTGATTGTCTGTGTGCAAACCGAAAGGACTAAACAATCCGGCTCTTTTGTCTTTTAATCATTTCATTTTCATGAACAAAATGCACCAACAGCCCATTTTTGTATTTTGTTTTATTTCGGGGAATGCAATATTTTCTTGATGGGTTTTAGTAAGATTCATCATGCTCATGAGTGTTTGTCTCAGTGTTATTTCAGTGTAAGTAATATATTTTTTTATTAATGTTTTTAATATTTTCCATTTTAATTTGAGTTATAGGTTTAGTAATTGGGTCGTGCATTTTTGTCTCTTTTTTGTATTTTTTAAAATATTTATATTATTTTTATTTTTTTAAATATATCCATATCTTAGTACTTAAAAAAATTATATATATATATATATAATATTTTATAAATTTTTAGTAAAATTTTAGTACTTAAAGTTAAACTAAATAAAAATAGATTTGTTGCCTTGACAAGTAGAAATTTCAGTTACCGCTTATTTTATTCAAGTAACGAAAATGTTTTTAGTTTTAGCGATAATAACCCTGGTTTGTGCTGATGTTTGTCTCATTGCAGGAAGAGGATCTCCCAGAGCCGGTGACACTGGACTTCCTGGACGCAGAAGTAGAAGACAGTAGTAAACAGGAGGTACTTATCCACAGTTCTGATTATCCTCGCTTGAACTCGCATCTCTGTTGTTCATAATAAATGATTCATTGTTTTGGGAGTGGGCGGCACCGGCATGAGTTAAATATGACATTCGGGTGAATCATTAATCTGATAATTTATGTTAGATCACTGTTTGAACGCCTGCTTTTGATCCTTTTCAGATTCGTCGGCAAATGATTGATGGCCGATCAGGAGAAATGACGATCAAAACTCTCATTAAATCAATGGACGAGGCAAGTGTGTGCAATTAATGTGTCAGATGAAAGTAGGACATGTGTGATATCTGGGACATGACTTTCTATATATGGCTCAAAATTACAGTTTCAAATTACAGATATACATGTCCATGATGCCCTAAACGATGTCATTAATTAGCTGCACCCCAATTTGCCTAATTGCCTTATGACCCAAATATGCAATAGAAGTATATACTTCACTACTAATGTTAAATTGAATATTTTGTAAGAGTACTCCAGTTTTTACATAAAATTACATTCTAAAACCTTTTGTTTATTTACTTATTTATTTATCAAGATTTTAGAATCCAGATAAATTTTGTTGTTAAAATAAAAGTAATTTGAAATAAGTAAATTTTATAGGGAGCCCCTAAATGAACATGTGAAAAGAAAATATTTCAATGCTTTTGATTTCTCTCGCAAAAGATTTCCGCGTTCACCCATAAAACCTTTGTATTCGCTCGAAAACTCGAAACGCACTTAACTCGAAAGTTTTTCAACGGAACGCAAAATTTCTCAGTGAAACATTTTTAGAGCTCAATTTTTTTTTCTCAAGAGTGCACTGCAAAACATGGATGCATACTTCAAAAGTTCATCAGAAATAGTGTGCACTACATTATTTAAGTGCATTAAATACAATTTTGTGGTGCTCTTCTATTTGAGAAATACATAAAATGGCTAGAAGGTCTCGTTTTAGAAGGTTTAGTTAGAAATCTTACAAGAATACCACAGATTGGAAGAGATCTGTGCCATTTTCTGATACATCTTAGTGAGCGCGGCATCAATACACCGTTAAAAACCTGATAATTGTTTTTCTTGCAGCGCTACATTGATGATGTCACACGCATTTACTCCTGGACGCCAATTAACGACACTGATTACAGGTATGAGCCGATCGGGCTGGTCCGAACGTACAGTTTGACGTCAAACATGCTGAACTCATTGGTTGTTTCCATGTGTCGCCCCCTGCAGTCTGGGTCTGGTACTTCCTCCGTACAATGAATATTACATCCAGGCTGATCTCAGCGATGTCATGCTCCAGCTGCAGTGTGAGTGTTTCCTTTAATACGGATGCTGTCTTGTGTAAGATTAGTGATCCTGCTGTTTCATCCTCAATAATCTCTCCTGTCCCTCTCTCAGATTTACAGTCTCTGCTGCCGAACTCTTTTGAGTCCGCTGGTCATGTGTTTCTGGCCCCCAGGTTTGTGCTCATAGATCTAATGTGATTCTTCCTCTGTTAAATATGTATTTGAGCTCACTGGCTGTCTCTATCTGTAGAGAATACTGCAAGCGTCTGCAGTTGGCGGAGAATAACACACAGTTCCTAGCCAACTTCCTGTCTCTGATGGTGGAGATTTCACCTGAATCTGAAGACTGTGAGTAAACCGGAGAACAACACCAGCACTGATTATGACTGATTTTGTCATCTGATAATTCAAATATTACAGCATTCATTATTAAATATTACAGCTGTTATTAAATATTAGAAAAATTGATTCATAAATATTACAGCATTGATCACTAAATAATATACAGCTCTCATAAATATTACAGCATTTATTACTAAATATACAGTTCTGATAAATATAATATTGATTACAAAATATTACAGCTCTAATTAAACATAGCAGCATTTATTACTAAATAAACAGCTCTAAATATTACTGTAATGATTATTAAGTATTACAGTGTTTATTATTAAATTAGGGCTGTCAAAACGATTAATTGCGAATAATCGCATCAAAAATAAAAGTTTGTGTTTACATAATATATTTGGGTGCACTGTGTATAATTATTTTGTATATATCTAAAAACACACATGTATGTATATTTAAGAAAAAAATATTATTTATATATAAAATATTTATATTTATATATAATATAAATTATATATAAATCTATATACAGAATATACATGAAAATATTTCTTAAATATATACAAGCATGTGTGTGTGTTTATATATCTAAAATAATTATACACAGTGCCCCCACATATATTATGTAAACACAAACTTTTATTTTGGATGCGATTTTGGATCGTTTGACAGCCCTATATTAAATATACAGCTTTAATTATATATTACACTATTGATTACTAAATAAATATTACAGTATGTATTACTAAATATTAAAGCTCTATTTAAATAAAACAGCATATATTACTGCATATAGAGCTGCAATTAAATATTACTTTAATAATTAAATATTACAGCGTTGTTAAATATTTCAGTATTGATCACTAAATTGTACAGTATTGATTACTAAATATTACAGCTCCATTTAAATATTACAATATTAAAGCAGATTTCTAAATATGCAGATATAATACAATTTTACAGCATTAATTGATTAATATTACACTATTTATTAATTACAATTTCTGCATTAATTTCGAAATATTACAGCTCTAAGTAAATTAAAAAATATTTTTATTTTATTGAATGTTTATTTGACTGGGAAAAATGCATAAAAAAACATTGCTTTATAAAGAATACAAAGTACAGTACAGTGTCAATTTTACTGGATCAATCACTTAATATTTAATATTTTAAAAATAATATATATGCAATATCTAATAACAACAAAATCCTCATGAACTAAGACTAAATCATGATGCACAATTAAATTTTTTCTCTTTATCTGAAATGTGAAGACTTTATTTATTACCCGTGAGAATCTCATAATGTCATGTTTTTAACCTTGTTCACAGGTGATCAGGGACTCATTCATAATCTGATCCTGGATTCTATGATCCTCTGGCAGCTCGCAACACGCGTTTGGCAGAACAAAGACCTCAACACGTAAGATCAGACCCGTCAGAGTCTGTTGATTTACTGTGAACGCTTTCAGGTGTTCAATACACTCTCATTTCTGCAGGTACGGCTTCTTGGCGCTGTTCGCGTCCACTAATGGAGGCGTCACACGCGTTTACCCCAACATGTGAGTGACGACACTGCTGGTACTGTAGTGATTTTACAATTACTTGAGGCTTCGTTATAATATATGTGTGTGTGTTTCAGGGCTGCTGAATCATGGGACGAGGACCCGGAGCCTCTAAACTCAAACTTCTTCCGTCGCAGTCTGGACAACAAAGGCTACATCTTCAGAGCGCCAACACGAGCCTGTGAGCCCGATAAATTACAAACACTAAGCAAAAAGTGGCAGACCAATAAATCAACCAATGGATAATAATAGGTTTTTTTTTTTTTTTTAGTTTATAACAACAGCTGTCTCTGCTGCAAAATGTACTGGTATCTACAGTATATCATTTTTTTAACAAAATTATATTTAAAAAATATATATTATTTATTTTATAATAATGATAGAATTTTATTGAATCACTTAAAATAATATTAGTATATTTAGAAAATAATATTAGTATATTTAGAAAATATTTGTGATTTTTTTATTTATTTATAGTTTGAGTAAATGCTATTTTTTGTTATTTAAATTGCATTTAAATTTTAGCATTATTAAATCAGCTATTAGCCACCATGTTCTGTAGATATGAGGCCTTATTGCTCAACCGCTAAATAAAATCATAATTATCAACCGTAAACTGAACCCATTTAGCTTTCATAATGTGACATATTTTGAATCGTTAGGATATTCAATGAGAAAATTAAAGTTCAGTGGGTCTTATCTTTTACAGATTGATTAGATGGTTCATACATTTCATACCGATTTTAGAAGTTGCAAGTCATTACACAAGATTATGAAGACATTTTTTGTGCAATAAAACCGAGAACATTTGTTGAGACACTAATTTAAGTCCATTTTGAAATCCTGAAATCATTAAGAATGGGTGATATTCATCTCTTTATGTAAAATTTTCTCTGATGTTTGTGTCTAGCGATGGATGATCTGTTAATCTCAGAGAACGGCACTGTGGGGATTCTGGTCACCACTGCTGTGGAGGTCGTGATTGGAGGAAAAACTATGAGGCCTGCTGGTGTGTTTCTCAGAAAAAAGCTGATAAATCATTACGGTGGAGGTTTAAAATCACATTGACAATCCTCATCGTGTGTTCCTCTTATTAGTGGTCGGCGTTAAGCTGGATTTTGAAGCCTGGGTCGACAAGTTCAAGATCCTCGCCAGCAACGTATCAGACAGCAAGCAGTCCGCACATAAGGTCAGATTTTTTGGGAAGAGAGGAATTATGGAAGAAGAGCGTCACCCCTCTCACAGTATGTTCATCTGTACTGGCATGAGTACGGTGGTGAGATGTTGTAACTTCATGTTTGTGTTGTGCAGTGTGGCCCGTCCAGATCCTGTGAGATGGACTGTGAAGTGAACAGCGATGTGAGAAAACCTGCACACTCAAACTCTACATGATAGCAGATCTTCTTGGCTGTGCATGTTTTGGTTGATCTGGTTTTGAATGTGTGTTTCAGGATTTGCTGTGTTACCTGATCGATGATGGTGGTTTCCTGGTTATGTCCAATCAGAGAGATCACTGGAAAAAGGTAGATGCTCCCAAACACCAAAAACAATATTTATATAGTCAAAATGAAATCTATCTATATAAAAAAATGAAGAGTTCAGATGCAAAAGCCTCTAAATGCCATTTGAAATTTTCTTCTAAAATTACCATTTTTGTCAAACTTGTATATTTAAGTTCAGTAATTTCACTTAAATGACAATTAATAGATAATCTTCATTGCCATTTAAGTAAAATTACTGAACTTAAATATACAAGCTTGATAAAAATGATCATTTTAGAAGAAAATTTCAAATGGCACTTAAAGGCTTTTGCATCTGAACTCTTCAAATCTTTTTAAATCTTATGTTTAACACAATATTATTTTATATTTAGGGCTATCGATTTAATGTTAATTTAATTTTGGAAAAATATAATGCGTTAAAATTGGGATGGGATGGGATGGGTGGGCGAAATATGGTGATGCAAGGTTTCTGCCCGACAGCAACGATATATATATATATATATATATATATATATATATAGATAAAATATTTAGAGTGTAGTATACTCAAATTAGATTCATATTTGTGTTAGCTACACATTAATCATGATTCATTATATGACAGGCTTTGCTTGAACTTTTGCCATTGTGTTAGAACTGGTTACACTGTTGTCGCTTGCGAAAATCAAATGGCGGCGCCACTGGTGTGTTCACACCGAACGCAAATTTAATCGTTTGCGCGAGTAGATTACATACAAAGTCAATGCAAAGACGTGAATAGACGCATCATTCGCGCGGGCGTTGCGAATGACGCGAATTTGGCGACGCGTTTTGCCGCGAACGTCTTCCGCGCAAGTTGAAAAATTTGAACTCGAGCGGAAGATTCGCATGACGCTTTGTTGCGCCAGCCAATCAACGAAGAGCTAATCGATACGTCCAGTCTATCACTGTTGTCGAAAATGGAGGAGATGCTGAGGAGATACAGAGACAGGCTGTCATCTAGGCGCAGTTCCTAGAGAAGACGGTGAAATTCACCGAGTTGAGTTCGCCTCTGACAGACACGTCGGCGTTTGGCTTTCCTCCGTATTTGGGACTTCCACAACAAGTGCGGAGCAGCAATATCTTTTATTTCAGACATGACGGAAACGTATGCCAGAAAGTAATTGTGTTGTTGTTTTTTTTTATTCGCGAGTGATGCGGACGCGCGAATGGGTTCAAAACGCTCTATTCGCGTTCGGTGTGAACACAACATAAGTGTGCATATTAAGGGGTGGTAATATTATAATAAGATCCCTTTCCTACGTCAGAAGGGGAGCAAAAATGATCGGCATGTTTTTTTACATACTTGCAGAGAAAGGCTTACCAAAACGTTACCAAAGTTACTGGGTTGTCTACACGTTTACTCAAAGTTACACGTTTTCGGGTTTGGTAGATGCACCGGAGACCCGATTATAGCACTTACCCACATAAAAAGTCAGATTTTCACGATATTTCCCCTTTAATATATTAATAAGCATGTCTTTATGTCTACGTCTGTCTCAGGTGGGGCTGTTCTTCGGCGAGGTCGACCCCTACCTGATGTTCGCCCTCTACAACAACTCAATCTACGCCCGCCATCAGACCTTCCAGTTTCAGTCGGCCTGTGAGCCGACGGCCAGCAGCCACACGGGAGCCGCACACAGAGGATTCTACGTGGTGAGAAACTCATTTGTTCACGTTCAATTGATTCATTTATGGCGATTCCATTTGAATCTCATGTAGGGAAACTGATGAAATGCAGCAGTGTTTAGGCGTTAAAAGTCTTTGTTTGTCATTAGCCCTCCATTGCTGATTTCCTCAGTCTGGCCTGGTGGACGTCAGCAGCAGCATGGTGAGTACAACTGGAGAACGTCGATAAAACATTCCCTGTTTGTTGATAGAGAAACATTCAGTGGATATACATCAAATATAAGAAAGTAAAATTCTGTTTTGGTAAATCCGTTCATGATAACATGGTTTCAGATACTCATGGGTTAATGTTTTTCAGGTCTGTTCTTCAGCAGTCCCTGTATGGACTTATCTACAGCAGCTGGTTCACCACAGGTTTGTTTTTCTCAGATTTTGTCACAAAAAAACATCTACAACAGGTCATAGTGGTCTGTTGGCTTGTTTTATGAGGCACATTTTAGCTGTTTAGGCTGGTTGGAGAAGTTTTTCTCAGCAGGACCTTCTAAAGTTTCGTGAAAACCTGGACTATTATCGCTCGCGCTTTTTAAACGTGTCTTTGTGTTCATAACCAAGCGATTTTCACTGGTGATACACTGAGTGAATGTGCAATTTCACTCCTTGACAGTAGATGGCGCTTATTGAAAAAACAGTTCGCAAGTACACAAGGTGGCGCTGTGCAACTTTACGCTTCTGACACTTGCCTGTCACACAGAAGAAGAAGAGAGCCAGTATTTACGTGCTTGCCAAAACCATTCACACAATTTTTTTAAGGTTTCGTGCAAACCCTGACTATTATTGCTTGCACTTCTTGCACACAAGGTGGCGCTGTGCAACTTTACGCTTCTGACGTTCACACACTTTTTGCAAACACAACTGGCAAACAGATCATTCATATTTCAGCAGCACCAGTGATGAAGAAATTATTGTTCTATTGAATGAGGAAAGGCGACGGAAAAGACGCAGATATTGTTACCGATATTGTAACTTCAGCAGCTCTCATTGGTTGGACAGTTTTTAACACAACTTTTACGCCTGCCGCTTTGCATGTCGGTGTGCATACTCACTTTTCCGCCCTTTGTTTAGTCACGAGGCATTAAAACGTCGTCAATAAGCACAAGCGATAATCGCCCCAGTGTGGACGAGGCTTAAAGCCCATTCTAACCAAAATCAACATCTGAAACGCTCATAGAAAGCAACAAGGTGTATCGTACAAATAGCATTAACATGTCTCTAAAGTAATGAAGCAATACTCCAAACACAATAGATTTTAAATAGACTTCTGCTCTTGATATTTCATAGAATGTATTTTTAAATGAGCTTTGATCATTCTTGGACTGCATTATAACCGTTCTCTAGCAGACGCCTGGGCTGAGAGTTCAGACACTAAAGGGAGCACCAGCTGCGTGACGGTTCACAGTCAGTTCTACTTCACCAACACCACCAACTCCTTCAATGTGCTGCAGGACTGTGGGAACTGCTCCAGGTGTGTGTTTGTCTGCGAACAGTCCTATGTGGATTTGAACACACTTTTCTGACCTCAAACACTCTTTCTGTCAGGTTGTTTCACGCCAAACGTATAGAAAACACGAACTTGTTGTTTGTGGTGGCTGAGACACTGCCCTGCAGCTCTTGCGAGATCGAGAAACTCCTGCCTGTCAGAACAAAGTGTATCCTTCCTTCCCATGATCCCCTGCTCACAGAACAACTCTAACAGATCTGCTTTTAACCCTCAAATGTTTGATTGATGGATGGATGACAGACAGAGCTTGTGGCGTTTCCTTAATGTTTTCTTCTCCAGCTCAAGAAGAGAACCCATGTGATGTGTTAAATTCTGCCCGCTATCGGAAAGGACCTGACAAATGCTTCGACTACAACTCAGAGGTGAAGTTGCTTTGATCAAACACTGTTGTTTGTTTGCTTCTTTAGTTGATATTTTGTAAAGATGATTTTTATATTAGAACTGCGCCCTAGCAACCTAACCCTACTTCTTGCTAACCAACTAGAACAACCTAGAAACTACATAGCAACACACAACATCATAGCAATCTTAAAACGTCCTAGCAGCTACCAGAAAAATTTGAGCAACCACACAAGCAACATCCTGGCAACCACCCAGAACACCCTAACAACCTCATAACATTGTGTCCTAGCAACTACCAAGAACACTCAAGCAACAACATAGCAACATCCTGGCAACCACCCTGAACACCTTAACAAACTCATAACATTCATCCTAGCAACTACCAAGAACACTCAAGCAACAACATAGCAACATCCTGGCAACCACCCTGAACACCTTAACAAACTCATAACATTCATCCTAGCAACCACCAAGAACACTCAAGCAGCCACATATCAACATCTTGGCAACCACACAGAACACCTTAACAACCACACAGAACACCTTAACAACCACACCGAACACCTTAACAACCACACCGAACACCCTGACAATCTCATAACATTGTCTTAGTAACTACCAAGAACACTCAAGCAACCACACAGCAACATCCTGGCAACCACTCAGAACACCCTAACATCCTCATAACATTGTGTCCTAGCAACTACCAAGAACACTCAAGCAACAACATAGCAACATCCTTGTAACCACCCTGAACACCTTAACAAACCCATAACATTGTCTTAGCTACTACCAAGAACACTCAAGCAACCACATAGCAAAATCCTGGCAACCACACAGAACACACTAACAACCACACAGAACACCCTAACAACCTCATAACATTGTCTTAGCAACTACCAAGAACACTTGAGAAACCACGTAGCAACATCCTGGCAATCACCCAGAACACCCTAGCAATCTCATAACATTGTCCTAGCAACCATCAAGAACACTTAAGCAACCACATAGCAACATCCTGTCAATCACACAGAACACCTTAGTAACATAATAACATTATCCTAGCAACCATCAAGAACACTAAAGCAACGGCATAGCAGCATCCTGGCAACTACTCAGAACACTCTAGAAACTACATAGCAACTAAGAAAATCATAACAGTGTCTTAGCAACAAACCAACCACCCAGAACTCTCAAGCAATCACAAAATCATTTCCTGTCAACTATTCAGAATACCAAAGAAACAATATAGCTAACACCATAGCAACCTCACAACACCATAGCAACCTCATAACATTGTTCTAGCAACTGCCAATAACATTCAAGCGACCACATAACAATGCACTAAAACCACTTGGAACACTTTTAGCGACACCCTAGCAACCAGCATCAAAAAGCCTGGCATTGTTATAGTACATTTATGTTGAATGTTAACCGCAACATCCTCTGTGTCCCTCAGGAGAACACATCTGAGTGTGGCAGCGCTCACTCTTTACATTGTCCCATGGGAGTTCTGCTCTGGATTCAGTTATTGTCGCTTTACCTCATTCTACGATCGTAATCTGAGTCCTACTGGCTTTGGTGTTCCTGTCCCTCATCCGTACAACACTCCGGGTCCAATCCTGACATCCTTCTGATTTTCCAGTGCTCTTTCTCATCGTGAGCTGCATTCCAGCTGTGTGCCATTACAGCAGAGCATGATGGGAAAACATGTCTTAGTAACCCGTGACATTGTGCAGATCCCCCAAAAAAATATAAAAACAACCGTCTTAAATCATTCACCTTTATATTCGGAAAACAAACAAAAAAACAACAACAACAACAACCTTTCTGCTGCCGTGAAGTATTTTTGCTTGCCAAATCCAAAAACAGGAAAGGACCTGTTTTTTTTTTTTTTTTCGAAAGACTGAAACACGACACAAGTTTTGACGGTTACTATCACAATCTCGCAATGAGTGTTTATTTGAGTCTTGCTTTGTTCTGGATTTAGTGCCAAACCCTGATGTTTGTGGATGCTCAAATGCGTTGAAATATTTTGTTCCAAGGCGTTCTTGCCAAAAGAGAATGCCGTAATATCGCAAACTGCTTTGTTTAGGAAACAAGAAAACGATTTTGATTTAGCTTTGTGTTTATTTACAGCTTTGCCGAATGTTTTAAGGGCATATATTGTGTATAAAACTGCTGCCTGGTTTGTTACCCAACAGTGCCTTGGCGCACTTGTCCGAATGGACCAATAATAGCACTGGACGTAGATTTGAGTGACCCTGAATGATTGCTGAAGAAAGTCACGGTATTGAATGTTAACTTGACTTTGGTTTACAGAACAAGGGTGAACGTCATGAAACCTGGCAAATGTACGTTTTTCACCCTGAATCAAAACAAACCAAAAAATTCACAAAGAAAATGAAGCCTATTTTGAGGACCATTTAGATTTTAAAAAATAACAAAGTTAATTTTCCTAACAATTCTCATTACCGTAATAAAAAAAACAAACAAATTATTCTCATTACCGTAATGTGGAAAAATTCTAATTTTAGCAAGTTAGACTGCCTTAATTCGTGATTATTTAAATTTATCTTACTGTAATTCAGTAAAAATACATGAAAGTAATGTTACGCAAAAAAATCAAGTGTTCCTACAAATACCCTTCATTGAAAAAAACATTCTCATTACCGTTATGTGGAAACAATCCTAGTTTTAGCAATTGTTATATTACCTTAATTTGTGATTATTTAAATGTATCTTACTGTAATTCAGTAAAAATACATGAAAGTAATGTAACACAAAAATCAAGTGTTCCTACAAATACCTTTCATTGAAAAAAACGTTCTCATTACCGTTATGTGGAAACAATCCTAATTTTAGCAATTGTTATATTACCTTAATTTGTGATTATTTAAATGTATCTTACTGTAATTCAGTAAAAATACATGAAAGTAATGTAACACAAAAATCAAGTGTTCCTACAAATACCTTTCATTGAAAAAAACGTTCTCATTACCGTTATGTGGAAACAATCCTAATTTTAGCAATTGTTATATTACCTTAATTTGTGATTATTTAAATGTATCTTACTGTAATTCAGTAAAAATACATGAAAGTAATGTAACACAGAAAATCAAGTGTTCCTACAAATACCCTTCTTTGAAAAAAAAAACGTTCTCATTACCGTTATGTGGAAACAATTAGTATTTTTTTACTGAAATTCGGTACAAAAAATACATGAAAATAATGTAACAATCCAAAATATCCACAGTGTTTCTACAACACCGTTCATTTTCTATTTATAATTGTTTTTTTCTGTTGAATTTGGGGGGATTTCTCGTGAGACTCGCCCGCGCACGTCCTTTAGCATTCAGTATGGGTTTTACTATACACGTTCTACTGATTCTGTCTTTAGAAAGGCACTCAAATTGTTTTAAATTCTTTTGATGTAAATATGGTTATTCCACACTTGAGTTGATCTGGTGTGTTTTAATGAAATGGAATGCAAGCTGATGTCTCGCTGTCCTGCTGCATGCTGGGGGAAAAACGATAACTGCTATTAAACTTAATAATGATTTCAGGACATTTACTGGAAAGACACTCGACCCTTACAGCCATTCGATGGAACAATTTTATGTTCTCATTGAGTTCATTGATGCTATCGAAGGGTCGATATGTATTGATTTTGATTTAGTTTAAAAGATACGTTGTGTATATTGCTTGCGAAATGTATCGAGTGTGAATTTTGAGACGCTTTCATGCTTTTATTGAGATGTTTTGGTTTTTACCGCTGATGTTTTGTTGCTTTTCATTCAAGGTCAATCTAGACAAAAAAATTGAGTTGGTGGTACTTCATCTTTTAATGTGGCCACACTTCCAAAACACCTGTACGTACTTCCAAATGAATCCGACTGGGCCGAGATTCTGAAAGGGTTTCGCTTGACGTGTTTTGTATCGTAATGGCTTGAGCAATACTTTGAATTATGTCAACAACGCTGAAATGCAAGTGAGCGCTACTGAATTAGTGTAAGGAGAGCATGAAATCAGTATTGAGCCGCTTTCTTTGGATGACTTTGATTCAGGCTTGTCTTTGAATATCGGCTTAATGTTTGTACGTGAGCTATGAGTGTTCTAACGGAATTATTTAATGCCAATAAGAGTATTTATACTATTGTCTTTATGTAAAATTATCTCTGTGTTACATTGAATTTAATTATGTGAATAGGAATGTTTTAAGTATTTTTTTTTCTGCAGATGTTTGTACATTTTGTGAAAGGGTTTTTCCTCCCTTTCTGCAGTCTTCCATATCACTTCATTTTGTACAGATGGCACAAATCTATCAAGAAATTTGTATCATATTGTGTCGTTCACTTCTGGGAGATGTTTATAAGAGAATTGGTGAGATAAAGACATTCATATTTTTCACGTCAACTTGGTATGGATTTTTATTTTTTTACTCCAGAATGATGTATTTGATAATGAAAGAGAACAGCAGGTTTTTATTACAGCGGTAAAACAATCGCAAGTAATCATATTTTATGGTTACTTCCTGTGGTGTTCTTGGCTTTTTTTCAGTTATTAATATATTTATTTTCAAATTTTTACTTATTTATACTTTAACACAGTTTTTTTATCTATTTAGATTTTAGATCATTCTATATAAATGATAGAATGATCTAAATGGATATGAAAGTTGTTGGGGTTTTTTTCCCCCTATAAAGCTTTGAAAGGAAAACCATGACAAAGAATCACCACAGCTTCCTCGGCCTGACGCTTGTAGGCCTTCACTTTAAGCTGGAGCTTGTCGACCAAACCCTTTAGTCTGGTCACGTTCTTCTTGTCTTCCTCTGTCTGTGAAGTCGAAATTGTTTAAAACCCCATCCAGCACTGTAAATTGTTCAATCTTTCATTCCACTGCACAGATTCTTCTTTATCCTCTGCATGTGAGCACTGGTGTCCTGTTCCTTCAGCTCCTCATCCATCATAGCATCCTTAAAATAAAGAGCCATATAAGATTACTGAACTATAAGACAGCAGATCTGTTATATTGGAAGTAGAATAGAAAAAGTAGTAAACACTCCCATCAGTGATGAACCAAATCAGCTTCAATCTTCTTGGCGTTAATAAGACTTGTATTCTCTTGAGTTTCCCCCCTCTTCTTTCCCTTCCTCTAAGCACCTCCACTACTCTCAATAACCAAAATAATAAAAAATCATCATATTGTCTTTGAAACTCATTTTTGACAACCATTTGGTTCAGTTTTGCGTCTTTAAAGCAGAAAATGGCAAACCACATGCATGACTCACAAGTTTCAATATCAGCTGAAGCCAGTTTTCCAGTGGATCTAAAGTGAATCCGAATGAATTTACACTAAGGAGAAGGGAATGATTCAGAATTTTTGCAGTGGTTTAATGGAGTGCAAAAATGTATTCAAATTACCTCACAGACTTACAAATTAATGCCTCACAGACTTTGCATTACCATAAGCCTCCAGCAGTGGGTTGGCAGGAATGATTTGATCATCTAGCGAGCCCTGGTGGGCATAAAAGTTAATTCATGTAGACAGTATTTTCCTCAGCTCTTGGCTGGAATGATAGCCTATTTTGTGAGCACCGATTGTTTCACAAAAAATGTTTTGGTTTTTTTTGTTAAAGGAATATCCTTTCCCCTGAACTATTTTGAAAATAATCTGCGTGAATAAAACATGTTTAACTAACAAAAAAATTATTTTAAATCAAATTGTTCTCTTACGCCTAGGCTGTTGCATCGCGAGATTGAGAAGTATCGCGAGAGGTGAGCGGGAGCCGGATGTGTAGTGAAGATGGATGGCGTCGGATTATGTGCTAACAACAAACAGAAACAAAATCAAATGCTACCCAACAAAATGCGAGGCGAATTCACCAGAAACCAGAGGAAAGACTCTGAGGTAGGAGTCAAACGAAGCTGTTTAAATCCCTATGCTTTGTATTTTTGCAGTTTTATGTTTGTTTTGATTGCAATGTTAGCATAAACATCAGACATTTCAAGAAAAACATAGTGATTAAAAACGCAAATTATATAAACAACAGTTGATAATATGAAAAGTGCATCATTAACCAAATATAAAAATGTAAGTAATCTTGAACAACGTTTAGCAATTTATCTCGCTAATAAAAAAACAGTTATTTTTTAATATTAAGCTGTAACGTTACATAATGCATAAACACGTTAATGAAAAACATTGCTCATGAATGATTCTTTGTTAAGTTTATCTCTTCTCGTGTTGATTCTGACCGGTTATTTAACACTAAATCAGCAGATGGATTGATGAACATTAATATCGGTCTGTCTTACCTTGTGAAAAAGTGCTTTACCATAACTTTTACAACTAATACAATTTATATATCAGAATATAGGCTACCCGAGTGCGAAATAAATGTAATGTGTGTTGACTCTCAAGTGCATGTTGCAATTAGATTAAAATGTATTGTAAGAGTTTTTTTGTTTGTTTGTTTGTTTAAATTAGTACATATTTGTTAATATGCAATTTCGTAATTCCATTGTCTTGGAAATGTACCGACAAGCATTTGTTTATTCATAGATATAGGGCTAGGCGCCCTACCATGTATATTTTAGTGTACTAAAATATACTTTAATGAAATTTGCATGTTGTGTATTTAAATATATTAGAAATGACAAGTTTCTTGTGATGCAGTTGCAATTTAGCACATTTAAATAAATATCAACTTTAAATGCAATATCAATTAACATTGTGTTAGTCAAAACATCAACAACAAGAGATAATTAAAACAATGATTATGTCCTTAAAATATGGTTTAGTCATGTAAGTGTAACTTCAGTTTTGATTTTTCATTGATATTATATCATCTGTTAGAAGTAAAACATTTTAAATATCCTTTTAAGATTCCTTAAAGTTAAGTGCACTTCTTTTTCATAAGGATTTCATTTCAAACAAGGCTGGGATTTACACTGCAGGTCTTAATGCCCAATTCTGATTGGTTGTCTAAATCTGATTTGTTTGTCGTTTATCCATGGAATTAAGCTACATCTTTTAAATTTGACCCGTGTCCGATTTTATCTGAATTTACACTATACGCTTGGCAAAACAACCCCAAGGTAGACCCACTGGAAAATCTTGGGCCAAAAATGAAGTAAAAATTATGTGATTTGCAATCGACACTGATGAAATGATAATACAAGCTTCAGCAAACAGCATTGATCCTCCTTTCCACCATTGATACGAGTCATTAGATTGTACCTGAGTAGACAAAGACTTAGCCTATATTGGACAGGAACATCTGACATTGTTCACATGGACAGGAATATCCGATTTGTAGGACTGAAACCGGTACAAGTTTGTGGGTCATATCCAATCTGTCACATGGGAGGGTATAAAACATCGAAATTAGGTTATGTAATGTGAATGCCTGTTCTGTCTGTCCTTAAATGTTGTGACTGAATTGTCCGCTCCTATTGGACAGTTACACTGACTCCGTGTTTGTGTCTCAGGGTTTATCAGAAACTCCTGATTTGGAGTTTGAATATTCAGATGCAGATAAATGGACGATCGAACTGTCAGGTTAGAGTTTGGTTTACTGTTCTTCTGTACTAATATCATATTAAACGTTCAGCCTTCATTAACCAACTGCGACTACAATAATGCATTTTCCTCTTTTAAACTGTTTGTAGAGTTGTACAGTTACACCGAGGGACCAGAGTTTCTACTCAACAGAAAGTGCTTCGAAGAAGATTTCCACACTCATAGTAAGTACTTTTTTGTTTTAAAGTTCATTTTGGATGACTTTTGAAAGATGAGTAAGTGACAAAAGATCAAATGTTCATGTGCTTTTGCAGTGCCCGATCAGAAATGGACCGAGCTGGATTTGGTTCGGCACAAAACTCACGCCATGCGTCTGCTGGACGGACTGGACGTGATCGGCCGAGAACGCAGGTTAAAAGTTGCCAGAGCCATCTTGTACATGGCTCAAGGTAAACTATGCATTATATATGCATTGATTTGATTGGAAACTCCCCTGAGTCTGGTGTTAATAAGCTCTGACTCTGACTTTTTTCAGGTACATTTGGTGAGTGTTCCTCAGAACTGGAGGTGCAGCACTGGATGAGGTATAACGTCTTCTTGCTGTTGGATGTGGGAGCGTTCACTGCGCTAATGGAGCTGCTCAACATGGAGATCGAGTGAGATGAACTGCACATTCAAACGCTCATATCACACATGTGAAAACTTCAATAACTCTTGTTAAATGTCTCTCAGTAACAGTGCTGCGTGCAGCAGTGCGGTCAGGAAACCCGCCATCTCACTGGCCGACAGCACTGACCTCAGGTACAACAACACACGTCACATGTATTTAGTATACTTTGGCCATCCATGTGACATTTACATGATAACACAAAACCACGTCCCCTTAGGCGCTCTGTGTTGGACCGTCTTTTTTGTTTTGGTCTGCGATCCCGCCCACTATAAATACCTAATAGTATTACGACACACCGGGTTGCCATTTAGCCATTGATCCCAACAAATGAACTAGGTCAGAGATCACAGTTTCTACTTTCCCTAATTAGCCTCAGCAATAAAAACATTGCAAATACATTAACTGATCAACTTAGTGTACGGCTCATCACTTTCCATTGTCAAATCGCGCTCGTTCTTGTTGCATGTCGTCAATCTGGCAACCCGCGTGAGTGCCGAGTCTGAGGAGGCAGCGTGATACCTATTTTATCGCCTAGCTGTAAGTGCCCGATCTATAAAGGATTTTGAAGGCCGATACAAATATTTTTCATTTTTAAAATCCGATATATCGGCCGATATTTTATTTATTTGTTTTTTAAGCTGGACATGATAGACCTGCTGATATATCGGTGTGGCTCTACTGGCAACCTGCATGAGTGTCGAGTCTGAGGAGGCAGCATGGGCCCCATTTTATCAGCTAGCTGTTAGAGCCCGACCGATAAAGGATTTTGAAGGCTGATACCGATACAAATATTTTCAGGTTTTAAAATTCGATATATCGGCTGATTTTATTTATTTATTTAAAAATGGACATGATAGTCACAAATTTTGTCATGCTTATTTGAGTTAAGAGAACTGATGGGGATGTTCTTTTAATTGTTATTCAAGCAATATATGTATCGTGACCAGCTCAACCAGTGTTGCCAACAGGGACTGTGTAGAGTGCCCTCTGGTGGACAAACTATACAACTCCAACACTCATGACATGGTTCAAGCGTGTTTCGTCCGATTTTATTTTATTTTTGAAATATTCATTTATCTGCCATTATAACTGCCGATACCGATAGTTTGGAAAATACATAATATCGGCCTGGCTCTACTAGCTGTCAATAGTACATACTGCACCTTTAGATGCACTCCATATGATGAGTCCTCCATAACCCTGTGCATGCGTGTGTTTTCAGGGTGTTGCTGAACATCATGTACCTGATAGTGGAGACCATCCAGCGTGAAGAACCCACAGACAGTCCCGAATGGAGAACCATTAGAGAAACCTTCAAATCTGAGCTTGGTCAGTGTTAGTTAGACTAAGATTATTTGAAGATGCGTGTTGTTGAGTATTGAAGAGTACAAATGTTATGAATGTCCCTGGCAGGTTCTCCTCTCTATAACCATGAGCCTGTCTCCGTCATGCTGTTTGGGATGGTGACCAAGTTCTGCAGTGGCCACGCGCCCCATTTCCCCATGAAGAAAGTCCTGCTGCTGCTCTGGAAGACCATCCTGGTGAGAAGGACGGACTTCGTAACTTTAATTTTGGGTTATGTGTATGTTTCAAGTCATGCATCGTTTCGAAAGGATCAGTTCCTTCCTAAAGAGGAAAAGAAAGGGAATCTGTTCCTCTTCAACAGCCTTTTTCAGTTCAATAAAGCTACTTATTAATTTGCCTTTCGGTCACTCACTAATAGTGGTGCAACGTCTGATTCATTTCTGCGAACCACTATTTTTGGATGGTTGAATCTGTTCAAAAACTATTGCAGCCTTTGATATTAAGAGATCCTGATAATAAAAGGCCTACATTTTAAAGTATTCTTTGAGCATTTTGTAACTTAACTGTCCTAGTGTTTATGGTCTGTGTGTCCAAGTTCACTCTGGGAATGTTCATGCAAACTAATGACTTAACATAACCCAACCCTTTCCTCACACATCAATACCAGCTTTGAACTGAAAAAGTGTGATTATGAAATAAATAGTTTTGATATTTCTGAATGAATTAGGTGAGACCAATTTAAATTTTGTCTGTTTGGTACATTTAAAGCTACACTGTATGATGTTTTTTTTTTTACCCCCATCTAGTGGTGTAAAGATATATGACCATCAAGTGAATATTAGTTTCTGTTCCTCTCAATTCCGATTTTGTTTAAACTCGTACGGTGGCCAATGTAGTCCAAGATTAACATGGCTTCCAGTTCGATCTTGTCCATGAGTGTTAACTCAAACGCAAACGCGAAAGGCGAAGCTTGAATTAACGGGTATGTCCCTCTTTGGCTAATGTACATTCAAGATGGAGGGGCAACATGGCGACTGACCCGTATGTATTTTCAATGGCATATTATACACTGACGAGAATACTTTATTACTTGAACGAAGTAAATATACATTAATTAGCACATCTATTTTTGAAAGAACTAAGTGTTTTTAGCCAAGAATAAACTAAAAGAGTTACACAGTGTAGCTTTAACTGAAATTACCATTTTACTTTTTACTACACTTTTAGTTTTTGTTTTTCACATGGTTTCAATGTTTCAGTTAAAATGGTTTTAAATGTCAACATCTCTCTTTAAGAAGTGTGGATTCTATTCTTGGAATTGATTCCAGAACATGGAGTTGAAGTCAATTCCAAAGATTTTGGAACCTAACCGCCCTAGTGTTTGTGGTCTGTGTGTTTCCCAGTTCACTCTGGGAGGGTTCGAGCATCTGCAGGGCTGTAAGGTCAGCAGACGGGTGTCCTTGGGTCTCCCGCCGCTGCCGGAGGACAGTATCCGTGTGGTGCGGAGCATGAGAGCCGCGTCCCCACCGGCGTCCGCCTCTGACCTCATCGAGCAACAGCAGAGACGTGCCCGGAGAGAACACAAGGTATATATTTGACGAAAAACTGTGGAGTGGAAAATAAAATGATAAAGTGAACCTCTATTTCTTCAGGCTCTTATAAAGCAGGACAACCTGGATGCGTTTAACGAGAAGGACCCATATAAAGCCGATGACACCCGCGAAGACGAAGAGGAAAACGACGACAATGACAACTCTCTAGAGGCGGAGGCTTTCCCGCTGGAGCGCGACGAGGTCATGCCGCCGCCCATCCCGCACCCCCCCTCTGAGAGGGTCTGTTTCCCCAAGGGTCTGCCATGGGCTCCGAAAGTCAGGTAGAAACTCGACTCCATCGTTTATCTGAAGGCTTTCTCTAATGTAAGTTTCACCTATGTCGATTTTAACAGGGAAAAGGATATTGAGAACTTCCTGGACTCCAGCAGGAGTAAATTCATCGGTTACACACTGGGAAAGTGAGTGTTGTACGCCACTCAATTGCTCATTTCCTGTGAGCCTCAGTGATGCATGTGTGTGTTTGTGTTGCAGTGACACGGATACAGTGGTCGGATTGCCCAGACCGATACATGAGAGCATCAAAACTCTCAAACAGGTAATTGACATCATCATCCATCGCTTATTAACGTAGCTCCTCCATTTCTTCACGCATCAATTGAATCAACTGAAAAGGTGTGATTATGCAATTAATAGTTTTGTTCATTCTGATTGAATTAGGCAAATTAGGCGGGAAAAAAAATCATTTTTTACATGGTTTAATGTTTCAGTTACAATGGTTGTAAGTGTCATTTGTGATTTATTTAAATTGATGAAGCATTTAGTCTTCTATAAAATATTTTTTTAACAAAAGTAAAAGTATTGAATCAAAATTAAATTAATAATAAAATATTTGCAACCCATATGTTTTAATATAAGTTGTTGGTTTAATGTTTTTAATATTATATATTTTTATAAGTTGTTTGGTCACAACATTGTTTAGGTCATAAATCAAATGTCAATTATAAGTTAAAGTAAGACTAAAGACTAAGAGATGTTTATTGTGAATATTATTATAAGTTTTAGTGTTGTTGCTATCACCATTACTACAATAATCAACTAAATGTAATTAATACAATATTTGTAAAAAATGTAAGAAAGTAAAAAAGAATATTGATTTTTACATTTCTTTTATTAGTTCAAATTGTAAGACTAACAAAATAACATTATTTGGTGGAAGATTTGTTTATTGTGATGTAATGATTAATTATATTAACTTTATTGAACATCATTTTGTTAGGTTATTTTATCATTGTTTGTGTTTGTGTTTCATCATTGTTTCATCATGTTTAGTGATTTTACGCATCTTAACTAAAGTAAAATCACTCTTGTGGCTAAACGCTCTGAGATGTGTATGTAGATTGATTATAACATTTAGCTTGTGTGTTTGTTTCAGCACAAGTATGTGTCGATCGCGGAGGTCCAGATCGCTAAAGAAGAGGAGTATCAGAAGACCCCTCTGTCTGGCGTGAGTGACCGTACATTGATAGATCTGTGAATCTGGTGATGACTTTAATAACCCTATGTTTGTGTGTGTTCAGGGTGAGGAAGAGCTGGAATTGTGTGCTACAGAGCTCTTGTACCAGGGTATTTTACCCAGTTTACCACAGTACATGGTGAGAGACTAAGAGTTCACACACCACTCGCAGTGCATTGGAGCCATTCTCATACTGACACACTGTGTGTGTGTTTTTGTTCAGATCGCTCTGCTGAAGATCCTGTTGGCTGCTGCTCCCACATCCAAAGCCAAGACCGACTCCATCAACATCCTTGCCGACGTGCTGCCCGAGGAAATGCCGTAAGACACTGTTAAAGAGCATAGTTGCAGATGTTTGTGCTTTCCGTGAATCAAACTCAATGATTCTTCAGTGGAGCTTATGATGTGAATGAATCATACCACTGACTAACTGAATCAAATTGATTCTCCGAATAATTTGAGTCTCTGTGAGTGTGTGCTTGAAGCTGAATTGCTCACCTTGGTTGCCATGGCAACCGTGAGCTCATGGCATCAGATGCTGTAAAAATGTCTCCTGGGTTATACATATTCATGACATTCTCTCTGGAATTATTGACTGTGATATGTCAAATATGCGGATATTACAAATTAGGGATATTTTAGGGTCGTTTGAGATACTGTTGTAGCATTTACATATTATATGATTTATTATATGTTAAATTATTTATATATATATATATATATATATATATATATGATTATGTGTGTATGTTCTTTTTACATTTAAATTTTTTAGTAATTTTGTTGTTTTTTAATTTTGTTAGTTAGAGATGAGACTGATAAAAAAAAAACTGAAGATACGGATTGTAGATTATTTCGAATATTTACCAATAATTTTACGATTCCAATAGTTTGATTTTCTTAAGGTTACTATAATATTACTATAATATTAGAGTTAAAAAATGTGACAAATACGTTATTGTCATGTTAACTTGCTCTACTGCATTCAACACGAGATTTTCTTCACACACTGTATGAGTTGCAGTCTGTTTTTCCTCCCTCTTTTGATTGACAGGATTAGAGCTGTGAAACGATTAATCGCGATTAATCGCATCCAAAATAAAAGTTTGTGTTTACATAATATATGCGTGTGTAGTGTGTATAATTATTTTGTATAGATAAATACACACATATGCATGTATATATTTAAGAAAAATGTGTTATTAATATATCAAATATTTATGTATAATATTAATTTTGTATAAATTTATATATAAAGTATATACATTCAAATATTTCTTAAATATATACATGCATGTGTGAGTATTTATATATACAAAATAATTATACAGACTACACACACATATATTATGTAAACACAAACCAAACGTTTATTTTGGATCCGATTAATCACGATTAATCGTTTCACAGCCCTAGACAGGATTTAATCAGCACTGATCATCGGCTGTTAAACAATTGGCCAATTGTAAAAAATTGCTTTTATCAACCGAAACGGATTATTGGACGATACATCAATGCATTTCAAATATATATTACTCTTTGATTGGTATATTGATACATCTAGTTTTTGATTGGAAGTTTCAAACTAAAATAAGTCCCTTCACTAAGTTGTGTAATTGTATTTTTAACACTTTCCATAGACTTACTAGCTTTACTAAAGGTGTTGTCACATTTACCGTTGCTCGGTGAATTTCCGTGGGTGAAATCCAGAATGCATGTGATCCGAAAATATCCATATTGTCCTGATATTCTTCTAAATATAATATAAAAAAATCCGCTGAATACATTCAAAAACGGTAAAACCCAACTGTTAACTCTGGGGGAGTGATAAAATGAGCCTATTTCCAAAAAAGTGTAGTATCCCTTTAAATGCAAATTCGCTAATGTGACTGACCTTACTTGTGCATGGTTTGACGCGGCCTGTTTGGTATCTCTTTTTAGCACTACGGTTCTTCAGAGTATGAAGTTGGGTGTTGATGTGAATCGCCATAAAGAAATCATTGTCAAAGCCATTTCAGCCATACTCCTCCTGCTACTGAAACACTTCAAACTCAACCACGTCTATCAGGTACACAAACACATTTTTGAAGCTGTTCGTGAGGTGCTTTTCTAGATGTTTGATATCCTAACCAATACCCTACATCCAACTCACACAACCCATTTGACATTGGTATTATTATTATATTATACAAAATGTGATTTTTAGGCTTTTGTAAGCCTTTTAAATAGTGAGGTCTGGCTCACTTTCTGTCAGCTCATAGTAATGACGATATTTTTGAATATTGCAAAGTTTTGGGCTTCATAATTGTAGTAAAACGTTTTCTCCTGCAGTTTGAATACATGGCACAGCATCTGGTGTTTGCCAACTGCATCCCGCTGATCCTGAAGTTCTTCAACCAGAACATCATGTCCTACATCACCGCTAAAAACAGGTAAAACTGCAAGTCAACTTTTGCTCATTATGGTGTCATGAACATAAAGATTATTTTAACCAGTGTTGAGTTTTCACGTCATACATCTGTCATATCGTATCTCTTCGGCAGTATCTCGGCTCTGGATTTCCCGCACTGCGTCGTTCACGAGCTGCCAGAGCTCACCGCTGAGAGTCTGGTGAGAAAAACACACCTCAATGCGTCTAACCCAGCTAACAGTGAACGTTCCCAGAATATTCACTAATGTTCTTTAAAAGTTATTAAAAAATGTTATTAAAAAATGTCTTTGGAACGTTCATATAACATTATTAACATTGAGAGAAAACATTCTTAGAACAATGTTCTTGGAACGTCTTTATGATGTTATTTGGGATTGATAAACGTTCTCATTACGTTGATAGAAAACGTTCTTAGAACAATGTTCTTGGAACGTCTTTATGACGTTATTTGTAATTGCTGAACGTTCTCATAACATTGATAAAAAAACGTTCTTAGAACAATGTTCTTGGAACGTGTTTATGACGTTATTTGTGGTTGAAAGTTTTCGTAACGTTGATAGAAAACGTTCTTAGAACAATGTTCTTGGAACGTCTTTATGACGTCATTTGTAATTGCTGAACGTTCTCATAACATTGATAAAAAAACGTTCTTAGAACAATGTTCTTGGAACGTGTTTATGACGTTATTTGTGAATGATGAAAGTTCTCGTATCGTTGATGGAAAACGTTCTTAGAACAATGTTCTTGGAACTTCTTTATGATGTTATTTGTGATTGAACGTTTTCATTACGTTGATAGAAAATGTTCTTAGAACAATGTTCTTGAAACGTGTTTATGACGTTATTTGTGATTGAACGTTTTCATTACGTTGATAGAAAATGTTCTTAGAACAATGTTCTTGAAACGTGTTTATGACGTTATTTGTGATTGAACGTTCTCATAACGTTGATAAACGTTCTTAGAACAATGTTCTTGGAACGTCTTTATGACGTTATTTGTAATTGCTGAACGTTCTCATTACGTTGATAGAAAACGTTCTTAGAGCAATTTTCTTGAAACGTGTTTATGACGTTATTTGTGATTGAAAGTTTTCGTAACGTTGATAGAAAACGTTCTTGGAACGTCTTTATGATGTTATTTGTGATTGAACGTTTTCATTACGTTGACAGAAAATGTTCTTAGAACAATGTTCTTGAAACGTGTTTATGACGTTATTTGTGATTGAAAGTTTTCGTAACGTTGATAGAAAATGTTCTTAGAACAATGTTCTTGGAACGTCTTTGACGTTATTTGTAATTGCTGAACGTTCTCATTACGTTGATAGAAAACGTTCTTAGAGCAGTGTTCTTGAAACGTCTTTATGACGTTATTTGTGATTGATTGAAAGTTCTCAGAACCTAACTTTGTTAGCTGAGTGCTCCTCTGAGCTAGCCTTTATGCTGTTTGATATGTTTCGATTTCAGGAAGCTGGCGATAATAATCAGTTCTGCTGGAGGAACTTGTTCTCCTGTATTAATCTGTTGCGCATCCTTAATAAACTCACCAAATGGAAGCACTCGAGGACCATGGTGAGACACCACACAAATCAATAACATCTAATGTAGCTGGAGAGAGCCATCCAGTAGTGGTCAATTCCCAATTTTGTTTTATTTCTAGATGTTGGTGGTGTTCAAATCGGCTCCCATCCTGAAGAGGGCGCTGAAGGTCAAGCAGGCCATGATGCAGCTCTATGTGCTCAAGCTGCTCAAAGTCCAGACGAAGTATCTGGGGCGGCAATGGAGGAAAAGCAACATGAAAACCATGTCGGCGATATACCAGAAAGTGCGCCATCGCCTCAACGACGACTGGGCATATGGAAACGGTGAGTAGGGGATTTTCACTTAACAATTTGATGTGTCATTATTAAACCTGGAATTTTAGTACCACCCGGGTGTCAGAGTTAAACGTGCTCTCTGTTTCTGACAGCAGACCTGGACGCTCGTCCGTGGGATTTCCAGGCGGAAGAATGCGCCCTACGTGCCAACATCGAACGCTTCAACAGCCGACGCTATGACAAGAACCAGAGCAACCCAGAATTCCTCCCGGTGGACAACTGCCTGCAAAGTGTGCTGGGACAGCGGATCGACCTTCCGGAAGACTTCCAAATGAACTATGACCTCTGGCTGGAGCGTGAGGTATTTTCCAAACCCATTTCCTGGGAAGAGCTCCTGCAGTGAACACCTGTTGTGTTTCAGCACCTGTTCACTACAGCAGTGAAAATGACCATTACCAGAGTAAAACTCTTACAACAAACACTACGCTTCATAGAGTTCAACAACAGGGACCATTTCCTGTGTGTCTGTTTGTGTAACATAACGTAAACTCGCGAATTATTACTATTTTTTTTTATACTCTTAGAAAGGGAACTTTGACAGATGTGCTAAGAGGTTTTTGTTGGTTTTTGCTGCTTTTGATTATTGATTCTCTCTAACCGAATATTAAATCTGATCTTATTGTGAAAGACTGTATTTATCCTGGAGTGTTTTGACGTGTTTTTCATCGGCTCTGTATACAATACTCAATGCAATACAACAATCTTCTCTGTGAACCATTGTTGTTTTTGTCATTCATTTTTAACCCTAAAACAGGCAACTTGTCTCACGAGATACATCGTTTTTATTGTCTTTTTGGGGGCATAAGAATGATTTTTTTTTATTCAAATTCTTTCATCACTTACGACAGCCTGGTGTGAAAATCCTCAATACGTCGGTAACGCTTCCTTTTACAGTACAGTACTTACAGTGTACTTACCTAGAAAGTACTGGCTAGGATAAGGTAAGTACATGGATCAGGGGTAGGTTCAGGGTTAGTACTAGTTATTACCCAGTAATTGTAGTTACTAAAATAAGTACATAGTATTTACATGGGTAACTGGACTGTAAAAGGAAGCAATGCGTCATTGTTCAGTTATATTAAAACAAAATAAATACATAGATAAATTGTCATTTTGTTGTGACAGAACTGATGCTGGCTGCTTTCAAGTTCACTAGGGAATTAGAGCCAGACCGATATATCGGTAGGCCGATATTATCGGCCGATATTAGGCATTTTCCAAACTATCGTTATCGGCAGTTATAATGGCCGATGAATGAATATTTCAAAAATAGAGTAAAAACGGAACCATGTCATGAGTGTTGGAGTTGTATAGTTTGTCCACCAGAGGGCACTGTACACCGTCCCTGTTGGCAACACTCGTTGAGTTGGTCACGATACATACATTGCTTGAATAGCAAATAACTAATGTTAGGGAAATCTGTTAATGTTTTGTTGCGCGTTTCTAAAAAAAAAAAAAAAAAAAAAAAAAAATCGACCGATATATCGGAATATCGGATTTTAAAACCCAAAAATATTTGTATCGTTATCGGCCTTCAAAATCCTTTATCGGTCGGGCTCTAATTTGTACATCTAAGTCATTTAAGTCCTTTTAAAATGTCATCGAAAATCGTTCATGGATTTGACCTTTTCTGTTCGTGGAGTGAGTAGTTACACATTTCTGTCATCTGACGACTATCGCTTATGAGATTCTCTGAAATGTGAAAAAAGTCTATTGATCTTCCATTGAAGGTAAAACACTAGTGCTGGTAATTAGAGCCCGACCGATAAAGGATTTTGAAGGCCGATACCGATACAAATATTTGTTGATTTTAAAATCTGATATTCCGATATATCGGCCGATATTATTATTATTATTTTTTATCCTAACTAACGAGCAATTCTCTCTAAGCCTAGTTCAGGACTCAAGTTTTTGTCCTCAAAAGCTACAGTTTATCTCCCTCCAGTATATTCCAGGTATATATATCCCTCCAGGTTATTCCTTCAGGATTGGGGCTGCCACGACAGCAGCCGAACGTGGCATTTCTACTGCAGCCAGTAAAATCCTGGGCAGATGGTCTTCCTCTATATTCGAGTCATGCATACGACCTGATCCAAAAAATCATCCTCGGCACTCAGCAAGCTCTTCACTAAACGGTTCAGGTAAATAACCTTTGCAACTACTGGTGGTGGTGCTATTATATTCCGGCGTCATATTGGTCTTTAAATCAGCTTGCTTTCATGGTCCTAAGTCATCGTCTATATGTTAAAAAAAGCATTTTATTATTTAAATTGGAAACACAACTAAATCAGCAAAGCAGGGTTTTATAGTTAACTAAACCCATAAAAAAGTGTTATTTTAAATAAATAAATAAATGTTAACTTAATTAAAATAAACATTTTATTTAAGCTTTTCTCATTTTCATTAGTTTTACTTGATGTACTAAAATAACTATAACTGAAAAAAAAATTATATAGACATTAAACAATAAAAATGCAAAATTGCTCAAACATTTTAGTTCAAATGAAAAGAGATGTTATGTTCCCCTTACCGTCTAGGGGTTGCGAGGGGAAGTAACAAAAGGAAAAGCCAAAAGGAACAGGCGAGAACACGCTTCAATCCTCTGTCCCAGAGTGAAGATGACACCAGACAATATGAATGTCAAAGAAAGGATTTTATTTACAAACAATATATTAAGAAATAAAAGACAGAACATGAGTTCCTAGGGAGCAATGGCTCAGGGGAGAGCAAGGCCGAAAACAACAAACAAAACAGACCACTAACTAAATTTAGGAGGAGTTCTAACTTACCTAAGAAGGGTTAAACAAAACACAAACTTTCCTCAAAACAGTATTCAAAGAAAAAGGCACTCACCCCCTACAGCTTCCCTTACAAAAGTGAATATTAAACAATAATTAAACAGTTCAAGGGCAATCGATTCCTTCTCAATTTTTAGATGGAGTGAGAACAAGATCTCTCAAAAACATGCCACTGCTAAAAGTGAATGAGCCACTGCTAACTCCCAACCACAATCTCTGAAAATCAGCAGAAAGTTATCAACAGTTCAGTCTGGATCAGGGGAGAAGTGTGCTCTCATCTGCAAACTCTCCGTCTCAGGTAGATTCCCAAATGAGTGTCAGGTGCTGATGATTAGGCCTGAGAGCGAGTAGAGAGAGAGAAAGCTGGCTGCGTTCCAAACCGCATACTCAGTGAGTAGGTACTTAATTTCAATAAGTACTTACTCAACGAGCGCTAAAAAAGTAGGTACTTTATAGCCAAATCTAGTTGAGTATGAATGCGAACCGGACATCTGCTTTGTTATTCCCACCTACTCTTTTATGAATACTGAGGATTCGGACGTACTTTTTTGCTCGCCTACTCTTTTCCCCTACTATATAGTAGGGAAGTATGCGGTTTGGAACACAGGGAGAGAGACAGCAAGCAAACAACACAGGGAACATGACCACGCCCACACTTTCAGAAACAGAGTAAATCAAAAAGGTTCAAAGAAAAAAACAAAATCAATAATATAAATGAATACGTCCTTGGACGTAGCAAGAGATAATATGAAAAAACGCATTTTTAAATGTATAAAGACTGTAATAGTTTCTTAATAATACTGCTACAATAACACTGCTTTGAATCAGATTCTAGAGGTTTATAAGTCATTGGTTGTTTTCCAGGATGTTTGTATGGAACTTGGTGTGCAGAATGTCCATCATCTCATTTCTGTGGTGAAAATTCGATGCAAACAGGGTGAATCTGCCACCAAACTGGAGAAGGTGAACTTAAAAACTGATTAGTATCTAAATTTGCTCACATTTAACACAGTTTCGAAATGGCATACTGTGGTACTACTCTTTGGTATACTGAATGCTGTATGTAAAGAATATGGTTTTATGAATACACAAATCTGTGTGAGTGTTGTATCGTGCATCACTGCTCTATTGACAGCAGTCTGGGCCTTTTTTTGGCCCATTATACTGTATACACTGTGCAATATCATGTATCCAACAACACCGACTTTCTGTTTTCAATGCTATCAATAAGTTTTTTTGACTCATTATTTGATCAGACGGACGAAAGATGAGATATTTGAATGCAAAAATGATGCAACTTGCTAAATGAGCTCTGGTGTGCTGTAAATGAGGTCATGTGACAATGTTTTTTGCATAACGCATGCTATTTAACATACTATTTTAAAATAGAATGCAGTGCGCTACTGTTCCATTCGGAATGTAGCCGATGCCTTTCTGACATTATGATCTGATTTACCTGGCAGATCCTACATGACATCACCACTGTCCTGACCAATCCGAGGGCTCCGTTGGGTTTTGTTGAGGCAGCGTGTTCAATCTAACCTAGAGCACGGCCGGGAGCCGGAGTTTGAGGGGATTGTTTCCACCCTGGATGTTTGGAGCAAGCAATTAACCTCTCTAGCAGTAAGTAAAATCTGGTTAACTTTTGGGCAATGAATTTAGCTTAAGGTGTGGTCACATTTAGCTTTGTTCTGTGAATTTTCGTGGGTGAAATTGGTCATTTCATTAGGAATCCAAACAATTCTCACTTCAGGGTGAAAGATTTCCCCACCCAGATTTCGCAACGGGTGCAAGTTTGTAATGTGGATTTGACGTGTTGACTACCTGAAAGCGGTTTGTATTGACAGTATACAATGTACCTTTTTTCTTTTCTTTTTTTTTACAAAAATATATATATAATCCAGAAATGTAATTAATAGTGTGGTGGGAATTACCATTGTTCGACAAATTTTCACTGGCAAATATTCATTGATTTCAATTGGTTTTTTTAATCAAGCTTTCAAAATTATTTGGAATTACATTCATCGGCCAATATATCGGCTTTTATATATAAATGATTGTATCGGCCAAAATGTTCATATTGGTGCATCCCTAAAAAAAGGTGCATTGTTGACTGTCAACAGTGTATTGATGTATGAATGAAGCACAGCTCACATGTGATTGCTTTGGTTTGCTAGGATCTTCATCGTGCCCTCATCAGACTGGAGAAGAGATTGTTGCCATGGCAGCCCGAGAGCAGTATTACCACTTCTTCAGATTCTGTCCGGGTGGAAGACTTGATGCTTATCGTCGACACGCTTTTCGATGAGACGGCATCAGAAGACAAGGTTCTCCTAAACTCAAATCTCCCCTTAGCGTTCTTAATAATAATCCATCAGCTGATGATATTTTCGTCGTTCCTCAGGTTCTGCGGAGTCCCACCAGACACACCCTGGAGTCCATGGTCGCCCACTTCCAGAAACTCTTCGACGCCCCGTCGCTCACAGGAATCTATCCTCACATGAATGAGGTCTACACCAAGCTGGGCGAGATGAACAAAGCCATGAGGAACCTCGGAGATGTTCTGGAATTGGGTATTGAGATGTCTGAGCATATCCACATGACACGTGAGTTTCCTCATCCTCTTCGAATTAATGTTCTCATATCTTGTGATAGATGACAGAGCGCCCCCTAGCGAGGTTGTCAACAAAGTAGCCGCAATTGTGTCCCAGTCAGGAAATGTCGCAAGTCAGGAGCTCCACAGCCTTCTGGAAAGCAGCGACATTTTGTTTGGTATTTTTATTGTGCTCAATGCGGAACAAATATGTGCAAAACTTTTTGGCAGGCAACACTTTATGATCGTTTGCATTAGCTAATGCATGAACTAACTAAACAGTGTTTTCTCGTCATTTATCTACTCTACTTTTTAATTTAAACAAGTTGAAATGTTCAAAACATTAACATTTGTGCGATTCATAAATGTTCATCAAACCTAACGTAGCAACTAAATTGACATTCTATTCAATGCTTTAATTTTTGTATAATTGTTTATAAAAAAAAAGTTAATGCATGGAATTAAATGTAAAAATCTATATAAAGTAATTAACATTTATTTTTTAAATTAAATTAATGATTTCCAGCTCATGTAATTTGATTCAATGCAATGTTTCAAGTTTTGCAAGAATAGTTTAAAAAAATATATATATATAAACTATTGCTGTCAAACGATTAATCGCATCCAAAATAAGTTTGTGTTTACATAATATATGTGGGTGCAGTGAGTATAATTATTTTGTATATATATAATATAAATATACACACTTGCATGTATATTTAGGAAAAACACATTATTTATATATAAAATACTTATAATTATATATTTTTTTAATAAAATACTATAATATAAATTATATATAAATCTATATACAGTATACACATGAAAATATTTCTTAAATATATACAAGCATATATATATATATATATATATATATATATATATAATTATACACAGTGCACCCACATATATTAAGTAAACACAAAATTTTATTTTGGATGCGATTAATCGTTTGACTGCCCTAATATAAACCATTCTTACATAAATTGTATATTTAATAATTTATATATCGTCCCCTTGGAATCATAAGGTTCTATCTTTCTTCTGAGCAGTTTTGAGATATTGAGCTTCAAAGTTTTTGCATTACATATAGGAAAATTTATATGGGGGAACAAGTTTCATTCAAACATGAAAATAACAGGGACTAATTAAGCAAGGTAGGTCTAAACATTTTCCCCAGTGCATAATCTTCATTTTTGATACCAATTTAGTGGGTAATTAAACACATTATTGCAGAAATTATACTTTAATCTTTCTTTTGCTTAGACAGAAAGCAGCCACTGTAATACATCCGAGCAGGACTTTATTCCAGCTAAAGTGGGCCTGGTAAAATGGCTTTCTCTCTAGACCTCAATATGGCTGAAAAAACATGCAAACGTTTATTGTTGTAAATTAAATTGTTAAATATTTGACCTATAAGCCTTAATATGGTAAAATTTAAGACTTTAAAAACTGCAAGAAAATCGACATGCTTCAGAAAATTAATTCACAAAGTTTAATAATCATTGAAAAATTATTCACTGACTATATAATTGTCACAGTCTTTGTCTGCACCATTCTGTCTTCGTCATCTTCATTACACTTCCCAGCATCCTCTGTGATAGTCTCCACACCTGAACTCATTTCCTCAATCATCGTCCTGATCATCTGTGTCACCTGTCGTCACCTTGTTAGTGTTCATTTGGATCTGTATTTAGTTCTCTCTGTTTCAGTCTGTGTTTGTCAGTTCTTGATCTTCATGGATAGTGTGTGTAATCTTCTGCCAGTCTTCCTTGTTCCTGTTGGAGTTTTTGAGTAAGTATTGGAGCTTTGCTTCAGCCTCAGTCTGTCTTCAGTCCACACTACACCGTGGATTTCCCTGCAGTAAGACTCATTTTAATTTTAATTCTGCTTTGAGCAGGGAAACAGCTCTCTTGAGGAACACCTGGAGGTTTTCCTGGATTTGGCACCTCAAACCAGTTTCCCAGATGACTGCCTCTGCACGTTTCTACTTGTGGGACTGAACAACACCACTCCAACACCACCGCCGTGGCCACCTAATGGGTCTTCACTGCCTGATGGGTCTTCACCGCTGTGGCCGCCTGATCCTGATGGGTCTTCATCGCTGTGGTCGCCTGATCCTGATGGGTCTTCATCGCTGTGGTCGCCTGATCCTGATGGGTCTTCATCGCTGTGGCCGCTTGATCCTGATGGGTCTTCATCGCTGTGGCCGCCTGATCCTGATGGGTCTTCTCCGCTGTGGCCGCCTGATCCTGATGGTTCTTCTCCGCTGTATCCGCCTGATCCTGATGGGTCTTCATCGCTGTGGCCGCTTGATCCTGATGGGTCTTCATCGCTGTGGCCGCTTGATCCTGATGGGTCTTCATCGCTGTGGCCGCCTGATCCTGATGGGTCTTCATCGCTGTGGTCGCCTGATCCTGATTGGTCTTCTCCGCTGTGGTCGCCTGAATGGTCTTCACCTCAGCCTGCTCTGCCCTGTAGGCTTCCTGCTCTAATTCAGCCATGCCCTCGTCAGCCTCCAGGGCGCACCCCCCCACCCCATTGATGTTCTGTGACGCAAGGTTGCGCCTTTGCAAAGGGGGGCATTCTGTCACAGTCTTCGTCTACACCATTCGGTCTTCACTACACTTCCATTGTGTTCTCGTCTCCGCACCTGAACTCACTCCCTCAATCATGACTCTGTTCATCACCCTCATCATCTGTCGTCACTTTGTTAGTGTTCATTTTGTATCTGTATTTAGTTCTCTCTGTTTCAGTCTGTGTTTGTCAGTTCTTGATTATGTTTCATGGATAATGTGTGTAATCTTCTGCCAGTCTTCCTTGTACCTGTTTGGAGTTTTTGAGTAAATGTTTTGTGTTGGAGCTTTGCTTCAGCCTGTCTTCGTACCACACTACACCGTGACTATTACAAAAAAATGTCAGACTCCCTTTTTAATCACACACACATACTTTGAAACACACACGTTGAATGGTTTTCTAAAATATTCAATTTACTCACTGCATATTGGTATAATTCAGATAATAATAATCATAATAATCACTATAAATAAAATGACAAAATATAAAGTTGAGCCACTTCATAAGGCTACAAAATAATGGATAGCATTATGCCTTTATGGGGTTTCTTCTCTTTAAGGAAAAAGCCGGTGACCTGACATATAAAATGGATTCTGATTGGACCTTTTCTGTGTATTCGAAGTGATGATTGGCTCATGCTGATAAAATCTTATAAAGCCAAGTTAGAATTCAACTTTGTAGATAGAACCTCTGTTTTTTTTCAATAAAAAGTCCCACATTGTACACATCACATAAATAAGTTGTCACAGAATAAGAATATCTGAGTACCTCAATTTTGACAAAAATGACAGAAGGGACCTTTTTATTACAAGAGGACGATTATCCTTGAAACAATCAAGAACCGACAAGCACAGACTGAAACAGAGAGCACAAAATACAGATACAAAATGAACACTAACAAGGTGACACGGATGATCAGGGCGATGAACAGGAACAGGTGGATGATTGAGGGAGTGAGTTCAGGAGTGGACACAAGAGGATGCTGGGAAGTGTAGTGAAGAGGACGAAGACCGAATGGTGTAAACGAAGACTGTGACAGAATGCCTCCCTTTACAAAGGTGCAACCTTGCGTCGCAGAACATCGATGGGGTGGGGGGTGTGCGCCCTGGAGGCTGACGAGGGCATGGCTGAATTAAAGCAGGAAGCCTACAGGGCAGAGCAGGCTGAGGTGAAGACCCTTCAGGCGACCACAGCGATGAAGACCATTCAGGCGGCCACAGTGATGAAGACTCATCAGGATCAAGCGGCCACAGCGATGAAGACTCATCAGGATCAGGCGGCCACAGCGATGAAGACTCATCAGGATCAGGCGGCCACAGCGATGAAGACCCATCAGGATCAAGAGGCCACAGCGATGAAGACTCATCAGGATCAAGAGGCCACAGCGATGAAGACTCATCAGGATCAAGCAGCCACAGCGATGAAGACCCATCAGGATCAAGAGGCCACAGCGATGAAGACTCATCAGGATCAAGAGGCCACAGCGATGAAGACCCATCAGGATCAAGAGGCCACAGCGATGAAGACTCATCAGGATCAAGAGGCCACAGCGATGAAGACTCATCAGGATCAAGAGGCCACAGCGATGAAGACCCATCAGGATCAAGAGGCCACAGCGATGAAGACCCATCAGGATCAGGTGACCACAGCGATGAAGACCCATCAGGCAGTGAAGACCCATTAGGTGGCCACGGCGGTGGTGTTGGAGTGGTGTTGTTCAGTCCCACAAGTAGAAACGTGCAGAGGCAGTCATCTGGGAAACTGGTTTGAGGTGCCAAATCCAGGAAAACCTCCAGGTGTTCCTCAAGAGAGCTGTTTCCCTGCTCAAAGCAGAATTAAAATTAAAATGAGTCTTACTGCAGGGAAATCCACGGTGTAGTGTGGACTGAAGACAGACTGAGGCTGAAGCAAAGCTGCAATACTTACTCAAAAACTCCAACAGGAACAAGGAAGCCTGGCAGAAGATTACACACACTATCCATGAAGATCAAGAACTGACAAACACAGACTGAAACAGAGAGAACTAAATACAGATCCAAATGAACACTAACAAGGTGACGACAGGTGACACAGATGATCAGGACGATGATTGAGGAAATGAGTTCAGGTGTGGAGACTATCACAGAGGATGCTGGGAAGTGTAGTGAAGATGGTGCAGACAAAGACTGTGACAATTATATAGTCAGTGAATAATTTTTCAATGATTATTAAACTTTGTGAATTAATTTCCTGAAGCATGTCGATTTTCTTGCAGTTTTTAAAGTCTTAAAATGTCTTAATTTTTACCATATTAAGGCTTATAGGTCAAATATTTAACTATTTAATTTACAACAATAAACGTTTGCATGTTATTTCAGCCATATTGAGGTCTAGAGAGAAAGCCATTTTACCAGGCCCACTTTAGCTGGAATAAAGTCCTGCTCGGATGTATTACAGTGGCTGCTTTGAAAGAACACAAGGCGTATAAGGCCAAGTCACCATACACATACAACAAGTATAACCTGCTTTGAAAGGACACATGAATTATAAGACCAAAGTGACTGAGGCACACCATTATAATAATATGGAATATATTACAGAACTGCCAACCCTACTGCTTCCGTGAGATGCCTTCTAAAATTAAATTGAATCAGCTCATCAAGCTCTTCAGGTTTGCTTGTAAATACAAAGGCAGGTGTGCTGAAGCAGGTTGGAACTAAACCTCTACGCTACAGTATAGGATTAGCACATAGCCGCTGTCAATATGATAGACATGTTCATGAAAAAATCTACCACGTTTGACTACTAAACGTAATTCATCTGCATTTAAGCTAAAAATGTTATGTAACTTAAAATTATATAAGTTTGTCATTACTAACACACAACACAACATTTGTTGATTTAATGAAATATGTTTGATTTGGTCACCTCAAAAATCCGTTCCTTAAAAGGACAGTAGTGTAAAAATTAACATATAAAAATAAAAGTGAATCCTGACATTAAAAGGCCCAGGGTAAAATAAACATAGCAAAATAAACAAAACAAAATACTGCCTGTAAGCAAAATAAATTAAAGGGTTAATAAATAAAATAAAAAAAAATACATTAAAGGGTTAATAAATAAAATTGTTCACCTCAAAAATCCATTCCTTAAAAGGACAGTATTGTAAAAATTAACATATAAAAATAAAAGTGAATCCTGACATTAAAAGGCCCAGGGTAACCACATAGCAAAATAAACAAAACAAAAATACTGCCTGTAAGCAAAATAAATTAAAGGGTTAATAAATAAAATAAAATGTATGAGCACATGAGGTAGATAAAGAGTCACAAAGTAAAAAAGATGGCACAATACAATTTCTTGTAACTTTTAAGCTGTCTTCATTTCATGGATATTTTAAACAAATCGATCAAATGTAACGCTATTATATATATATATATATATATATATATATATATATATATATATATATATATATATATATATATATTTTAATGTGTCAAAGTTAGGCCTTGAATTGCCTTGTTCTGTCGATTTTTGCTTCCTTGTCGAAAATGCTACCGTAGCGCGAATTGATGACAGAATGCCGATTAAAGTCGTATTTTCGTTTTACTGTTAAGTTTAACTTTGTATTGTCTTTATTTGTACGTCTCTTTGGTAAAAATCGTCTGCTGAACACCAAAACCATAACAATACTTGTCATTGGAACTTATTAAAACGTTTAGTTATTGATTTCTTACCTGCTCTCCACGACGTGCTTCTAATCAGAACTCCAGGGAGAATTAATCAGCTGATGACGTAGCTCTCTCTCTCCTATCCAGCCAATCAAAAAAAGTTTTCAAATGTGAGCATGCGCAGTTCGCGCGTTGTGTCGCAACATGCAGGGACCCCGACAACAGATAGGGGGCAGTGTCGGACACACAACTATACAAAATATGTCAGGTTTTTGGTACATAAAGACTTCAGAAAAAAACACTTTTTGGGTATTAAAACATGCTGAGAAAAGGTTTTATAAGGTTTATTTTTATGAGGACAGCCAACTGTCCTCATATACCAGAGAGTCCTCATTGTTCTTTGAAATGTGAAATGAAATAAGTTGTCACAGAATAAGAATATGTGAATAACTCAATTTTGACAAAAATGTCAGATAGAACCTTATAATTCCAAGGGGACGATATTTAATAATTTAATGATTAAATATACATTTTCGCATTTAATTACATGCATCAACAAATATTCAATTTGTTTACATTAGATAATGCATTTCATGAACAAAAAAAATTTTTAGTGTTAAAAATGAAATACATATAAAGTATATTTTATAATACATTCACTGTTGGCAAATTCAACTTTATTGTTAATTGTTACAAACTTACATTACATTAAGCAGATGCTTTTATCCATTATGCAACTTCTTGTACAAACTGACATTCAGTTTCTATTTATTTGTAGAATGGTTCATTAAAAAAATTAAAGGATACATTTTCTCATTTAATTTCATGCATCAACCATCTAAAGAATACTATTTCAATTTGTTCATTTTTACAGTATTTAAGTTTATAAATATAACTGTTTCAGGTTTTCATAATACAATAATTTATAACTTAAGTACATGAAGTTTAGCTCATTATTTTAACTAGTACATTAATGAATGTATTCCTTTCATTTATGTGGAAATGGTTTATAAAAATGATTAAATATGAAATATTTGCATTTGAGTTCATTTTAGAAAGCATGACTGCTTAAAAATGTTTGAATGTTTTAGGTCAATTTAATATCAATTTGCATGAGAATGGTAACAGGAACAATTTACACAAAATTCAGGAAAGCTCATTTCTTCATTTGGAAACTGCAAGTGAACAACAGACAGCAGGTGTTTTCATAGTGACATTTGTATTTAACAGTATCATCGTCAAGCTGAAGGAACATGAGGAATTCTTTCCGGTTTTCCACTCATTTATACTGGAGCTTCTGCAAACTCTGGGTGAGACCAAACTTTATTCATGTTCAACAAGAGTCAGTCAAACTCAAATGAAAAGTACATACAGTACATCTATATTCGTATATTCGTATATTCGTACACCTATATGACGTATGACCGTAAAAGACGCCAGGTCCTCGATGTGAAAGCCAGCGTGACGCTGAACATCCTGCTGGAGAACGCAGTTTGCCATCTGATCGCCAAAAAACTGCAATAAGAAAAATACATCATTTTATGAATGATGAATGTATGCAAACCTTTTAAAGTGATACTTTTTCTCAGTGTGTAAAGTGGATATTTCGACTTGGCGCAGTAATATCATCACTCTGGAGAAGGAGAGGACTTTTGAAAGTGTTACCCCTTATGTTTTTTTTTTCAGGTCCAAATTTTGACCTTCGATATCTCGGCTCTGGAAGGGTCTAGAGCCTCCATTTTTGCGCGCTGGTCGAAGTCTCGTGGCCCTCTGTCAGAATCCAGAGTTTCAAGAAGATCGGAGGGGGTCAAAATTTCGGCCAAAAAAAAAATGACAGTGTTACCCCTTATGTTTTTTTTTTTCAGGTCAAACTTTGACATCCGATATCTCGGCTCTGGAAGGGTCTAGAGCCTCCATTTTTGCGCGCTGGTCGAAGTCTTGTGGCCCTCTGTCAGAATCCAGAGTTTCAAGAAGATCGGAGGGGGTCAAAATTTTGGCCAAAAACGACAGTGTTACCCCTTATGTTTTTTTTTCGGGTCAAAACTTTGACATCCGATATCTCGGCTCTGGAACGGTCTAGAGCCTCCATTTTTGCGCGCTGGTCGAAGTCTCGCGGCCCTCTGTCAGAATCCAGAGTTTCAAGAAGATCGGAGGGGGTCAAAATTTCGGCCAAAAACGACAGTGTTACCCCTTATGTTTTTTTTTCAGGTCAAAACTTTGACATCCGATATCTCGGCTCTGGAAGGGTCTAGAGCCTCCATTTTTGCGCGCTGGTCGAAGTCTCGTGGCCCTCTGTCAGAATCCAGAGTTTCAAGAAGATCGGAGGGGGTCAAAATTTCGGCCAAAAACGACAGTGTTACCCCTTATGTTTTTTTTTCAGGTCAAAACTTTGACATCCGATATCTCGGCTCTGGAAGGGTCTAGAGCCTCCATTTTTGCGCGCTGGTCGAAGTCTCGTGGCCCTCTGTCAGAATCCAGAGTTTCGAGAAGATCGGAGGGGGTCAAAATTTCGGCCAAAAACGACAGTGTTACCCCTTATGTTTTTTTTTCAGGTCAAAACTTTGACATCCGATATCTCGGCTCTGGAAGGGTCTAGAGCCTCCATTTTTGCGCGCTGGTCGAAGTCTCGTGGCCCTCTGTCGGAATCCAGAGTTTCAAGAAGATCGGAGGGGGTCAAAATTTCGGCCAAAAACGACAGTGTTACCCCTTATGTTTTTTTTTTCAGGTCAAAACTTTGACATCCGATATCTCGGCTCTGGAAGGGTCTAGAGCCTCCATTTTTGCGCGCTGGTCGAAGTCTCGTGGCCCTCTGTCAGAATCCAGAGTTTCAAGAAGATCGGAGGGGGTCAAAATTTCGGCCAAAAACGACAGTGTTACCCCTTATGTTTTTTTTTTCAGGTCAAAACTTTGACATCCGATATCTCGGCCCTGGAAGGGTCTAGAGCCTCCATTTTTGCGCGCTGGTCGAAGTCTCGTGGCCCTCTGTCAGAATCCAGAGTTTCAAGAAGATCGGAGGGGGTCAAAATTTCGGCCAAAAACGACAGTGTTACCCCTTATGTTTTTTTTTCAGGTCAAAACTTTGACATCCGATATCTCGGCTCTGGAAGGGTCTAGAGCCTCCATTTTTGCGCGCTGGTCGAAGTCTCGTGGCCCTCTGTCAGAATCCAGAGTTTCAAGAAGATCGGAGGGGGTCAAAATTTCGGCCAAAAACGACAGTGTTACCCCTTATGTTTTTTTTCAGGTCAAAACTTTGACATCCGATATCTCGGCTCTGGAAGGGTCTAGAGCCTCCATTTTTGCGCGCTGGTCGAAGTCTCGTGGCCCTCTGTCAGAATCCAGAATTTCGAGAAGATCGGAGGGGGTCAAAATTTCGGCCAAAAACGACAGTGTTACCCCTTATGTTTTTTTTTCAGGTCAAAACTTTGACATCCGATATCTCGGCTCTGGAAGGGTCTAGAGCCTCCATTTTTGCGCGCTGGTCGAAGTCTCGTGGCCCTCTGTCAGAATCCAGAGTTTCAAGAAGATCGGAGGGGGTCAAAATTTCGGCCAAAAACGACAGTGTTACCCCTTATGTTTTTTTTTCAGGTCAAAACTTTGACATCCGATATCTCGGCTCTGGAAGGGTCTAGAGCCTCCATTTTTGCGCGCTGGTCGAAGTCTCGTGGCCCTCTGTCAGAATCCAGAGTTTCGAGAAGATCGGAGGGGGTCAAAATTTCGGCCAAAAACGACAGTGTTACCCCTTATGTTTTTTTTTTCAGGTCAAAACTTTGACATCCGATATCTCGGCTCTGGAAGGGTCTAGAGCCTCCATTTTTGCGCGCTGGTCGAAGTCTCGTGGCCCTCTGTCAGAATCCAGAGTTTCGAGAACATCGGAGGGGGTCAAAATTTCGGCCAAAAACGACAGTGTTACCCCTTATGTTTTTTTTTTCAGGTCAAAACTTTGACATCCGATATCTCGGCTCTGGAAGGGTCTAGAGCCTCCATTTTTGCGCGCTGGTCGAAGTCTCGTGGCCCTCTGTCAGAATCCAGAGTTTCAAGAAGATCGGAGGGGGTCAAAATTTCGGCCAAAAACGACAGTGTTACCCCTTATGTTTTTTTTTTCAGGTCAAAACTTTGACATCCGATATCTCGGCTCTGGAAGGGTCTAGAGCCTCCATTTTTGCGCGCTGGTCGAAGTCTCGTGGCCCTCTGTCAGAATCCAGAGTTTCAAGAAGATCGGAGGGGGTCAAAATTTCGGCCAAAAACGACAGTGTTACCCCTTATGTTTTTTTTTTCAGGTCAAAACTTTGACATCCGATATCTCGGCTCTGGAAGGGTCTAGAGCCTCCATTTTTGCGCGCTGGTCGAAGTCTCGTGGCCCTCTGTCAGAATCCAGAGTTTCAAGAAGATCGGAGGGGGTCAAAATTTCGGCCAAAAACGACAGTGTTACCCCTTATGTTTTTTTTTCAGGTCAAAACTTTGACATCCGATATCTCGGCTCTGGAAGGCTCTAGAGCCTCAATTTTTGCGCGCTGGTCGAAGTCTCGTGGCCCTCTGTCAGAATCCAGAGTTTCAAGAAGATCGGAGGGGGTCAAAATTTCGGCCAAAAATGACAGTGTTACCCCTTATGTTTTTTTTTTCAGGTCAAAACTTTGACATCCGATATCTCGGCTCTGGAAGGGTCTAGAGCCTCCATTTTTGCGCGCTGGTCGAAGTCTCGTGGCCCTCTGTCAGAATCCAGAGTTTCAAGAAGATCGGAGGGGGTCAAAATTTCGGCCAAAAACGACAGTGTTACCCCTTATGTTTTTTTTTCAGGTCAAAACTTTGACATCCGATATCTCGGCTCTGGAAGGGTCTAGAGCCTCCATTTTTGCGCGCTGGTCGAAGTCTCGTGGCCCTCTGTCAGAATCCAGAGTTTCAAGAAGATCGGAGGGGGTCAAAATTTCGGCCAAAAACGACAGTGTTACCCCTTATGTTTTTTTTTCAGGTCAAAACTTTGACATCCGATATCTCGGCTCTGGAAGGGTCTAGAGCCTCCATTTTTGCGCGCTGGTCGAAGTCTCGTGGCCCTCTGTCAGAATCCAGAGTTTCGAGAAGATCGGAGGGGGTCAAAATTTCGGCCAAAAACGACAGTGTTACCCCTTATGTTTTTTTTTCAGGTCAAAACTTTGACATCCGATATCTCGGCTCTGGAAGGGTCTAGAGCCTCCATTTTTGCGCGCTGGTCGAAGTCTCGTGGCCCTCTGTCAGAATCCAGAGTTTCAAGAAGATCGGAGGGGGTCAAAATTTCGGCCAAAAACGACAGTGTTACCCCTTATGTTTTTTTTTCAGGTCAAAACTTTGACATCCGATATCTCGGCTCTGGAAGGGTCTAGAGCCTCCATTTTTGCGCGCTGGTCGAAGTCTCGTGGCCCTCTGTCAGAATCCAGAGTTTCGAGAAGATCGGAGGGGGTCAAAATTTCGGCCAAAAACGACAGTGTTACCCCTTATGTTTTTTTTTTCAGGTCAAAACTTTGACATCCGATATCTCGGCTCTGGAAGGGTCTAGAGCCTCCATTTTTGCGCGCTGGTCGAAGTCTCGTGGCCCTCTGTCAGAATCCAGAGTTTCAAGAAGATCGGAGGGGGTCAAAATTTCGGCCAAAAACGACAGTGTTACCCCTTATGTTTTTTTTTCAGGTCAAAACTTTGACATCCGATATCTCGGCTCTGGAAGGGTCTAGAGCCTCCATTTTTGCGCGCTGGTCGAAGTCTCGTGGCCCTCTGTCAGAATCCAGAGTTTCAAGAAGATCGGAGGGGGTCAAAATTTCGGCCAAAAACGACAGTGTTACCCCTTATGTTTTTTTTTCAGGTCAAAACTTTGACATCCGATATCTCGGCTCTGGAAGGGTCTAGAGCCTCCATTTTTGCGCGCTGGTCGAAGTCTCGTGGCCCTCTGTCAGAATCCAGAATTTCGAGAAGATCGGAGGGGGTCAAAATTTCGGCCAAAAACGACAGTGTTACCCCTTATGTTTTTTTTTCAGGTCAAAACTTTGACATCCGATATCTCGGCTCTGGAAGGGTCTAGAGCCTCCATTTTTGCGCGCTGGTCGAAGTCTCGTGGCCCTCTGTCAGAATCCAGAGTTTCGAGAAGATCGGAGGGGGTCAAAATTTCGGCCAAAAACGACAGTGTTACCCCTTATGTTTTTTTTTTCAGGTCAAAACTTTGACATCCGATATCTCGGCTCTGGAAGGGTCTAGAGCCTCCATTTTTGCGCGCTGGTCGAAGTCTCGTGGCCCTCTGTCAGAATCCAGAGTTTCAAGAAGATCGGAGGGGGTCAAAATTTCGGCCAAAAACGACAGTGTTACCCCTTATGTTTTTTTTTCAGGTCAAAACTTTGACATCCGATATCTCGGCTCTGGAAGGGTCTAGAGCCTCCATTTTTGCGCGCTGGTCGAAGTCTCGTGGCCCTCTGTCAGAATCCAGAGTTTCAAGAAGATCAGAGGGGGTCAAAATTTCGGCCAAAAACGACAGTGTTACCCCTTATGTTTTTTTTTCAGGTCAAAACTTTGACATCCGATATCTCGGCTCTGGAAGGGTCTAGAGCCTCCATTTTTGCGCGCTGGTCGAAGTCTCGTGGCCCTCTGTCAGAATCCAGAGTTTCAAGAAGATCGGAGGGGGTCAAAATTTCGGCCAAAAACGACAGTGTTACCCCTTATGTTTTTTTTTCAGGTCAAAACTTTGACATCCGATATCTCGGCTCTGGAAGGGTCTAGAGCCTCCATTTTTGCGCGCTGGTCGAAGTCTCGTGGCCCTCTGTCAGAATCCAGAATTTCGAGAAGATCGGAGGGGGTCAAAATTTCGGCCAAAAACGACAGTGTTACCCCTTATGTTTTTTTTTCAGGTCAAAACTTTGACATCCGATATCTCGGCTCTGGAAGGGTCTAGAGCCTCCATTTTTGCGCGCTGGTCGAAGTCTCGTGGCCCTCTGTCAGAATCCAGAATTTCGAGAAGATCGGAGGGGGTCAAAATTTCGGCCAAAAACGACAGTGTTACCCCTTATGTTTTTTTTTTCAGGTCAAAACTTTGACATCCGATATCTCGGCTCTGGAAGGGTCTAGAGCCTCCATTTTTGCGCGCTGGTCGAAGTCTCGTGGCCCTCTGTCAGAATCCAGAGTTTCAAGAAGATCGGAGGGGGTCAAAATTTCGGCCAAAAACGACAGTGTTACCCCTTATGTTTTTTTTTCAGGTCAAAACTTTGACATCCGATATCTCGGCTCTGGAAGGGTCTAGAGCCTCCATTTTTGCGCGCTGGTCAAAGTCTCGTGGCCCTCTGTCAGAATCCAGAGTTTCGAGAAGATCGGAGGGGGTCAAAATTTCGGCCAAAAACGACAGTGTTACCCCTTATGTTTTTTTTTCAGGTCAAAACTTTGACATCCGATATCTCGGCTCTGGAAGGGTCTAGAGCCTCCATTTTTGCGCGCTGGTCGAAGTCTCGTGGCCCTCTGTCAGAATCCAGAGTTTCAAGAAGATCGGAGGGGGTCAAAATTTCGGCCAAAAACGACAGTGTTACCCCTTATGTTTTTTTTTCAGGTCAAAACTTTGACATCCGATATCTCGGCTCTGGAAGGGTCTAGAGCCTCCATTTTTGCGCGCTGGTCGAAGTCTCGTGGCCCTCTGTCAGAATCCAGAGTTTCAAGAAGATCGGAGGGGGTCAAAATTTCGGCCAAAAACGACAGTGTTACCCCTTATGTTTTTTTTTCAGGTCAAAACTTTGACATCCGATATCTCGGCTCTGGAAGGGTCTAGAGCCTCCATTTTTGCGCGCTGGTCGAAGTCTCGTGGCCCTCTGTCAGAATCCAGAGTTTCAAGAAGATCGGAGGGGGTCAAAATTTCGGCCAAAAACGACAGTGTTACCCCTTATGTTTTTTTTTCAGGTCAAAACTTTGACATCCGATATCTCGGCTCTGGAAGGGTCTAGAGCCTCCATTTTTGCGCGCTGGTCGAAGTCTCGTGGCCCTCTGTCAGAATCCAGAATTTCGAGAAGATCGGAGGGGGTCAAAATTTCGGCCAAAAACGACAGTGTTACCCCTTATGTTTTTTTTTCAGGTCAAAACTTTGACATCCGATATCTCGGCTCTGGAAGGGTCTAGAGCCTCCATTTTTGCGCGCTGGTCGAAGTCTCGTGGCCCTCTGTCAGAATCCAGAGTTTCAAGAAGATCGGAGGGGGTCAAAATTTCGGCCAAAAACGACAGTGTTACCCCTTATGTTTTTTTTTCAGGTCAAAACTTTGACATCCGATATCTCGGCTCTGGAAGGGTCTAGAGCCTCCATTTTTGCGCGCTGGTCGAAGTCTCATGGCCCTCTGTCAGAATCCAGAGTTTCGAGAAGATCGGAGGGGGTCAAAATTTCGGCCAAAAACGACAGTGTTACCCCTTATGTTTTTTTTTTCAGGTCAAAACTTTGACATCCGATATCTCGGCTCTGGAAGGGTCTAGAGCCTCCATTTTTGCGCGCTGGTCGAAGTCTCGTGGCCCTCTGTCAGAATCCAGAGTTTCGAGAACATCGGAGGGGGTCAAAATTTCGGCCAAAAACGACAGTGTTACCCCTTATGTTTTTTTTTCAGGTCAAAACTTTGACATCCGATATCTCGGCTCTGGAAGGGTCTAGAGCCTCCATTTTTGCGCGCTGGTCGAAGTCTCGTGGCCCTCTGTCAGAATCCAGAGTTTCAAGAAGATCGGAGGGGGTCAAAATTTCGGCCAAAAACGACAGTGTTACCCCTTATGTTTTTTTTTCAGGTCAAAACTTTGACATCCGATATCTCGGCTCTGGAAGGGTCTAGAGCCTCCATTTTTGCGCGCTGGTCGAAGTCTCGTGGCCCTCTGTCAGAATCCAGAGTTTCAAGAAGATCGGAGGGGGTCAAAATTTCGGCCAAAAACGACAGTGTTACCCCTTATGTTTTTTTTTCAGGTCAAAACTTTGACATCCGATATCTCGGCTCTGGAAGGGTCTAGAGCCTCCATTTTTGCGCGCTGGTCGAAGTCTCGTGGCCCTCTGTCAGAATCCAGAGTTTCAAGAAGATCGGAGGGGGTCAAAATTTCGGCCAAAAACGACAGTGTTACCCCTTATGTTTTTTTTTCAGGTCAAAACTTTGACATCCGATATCTCGGCTCTGGAAGGGTCTAGAGCCTCCATTTTTGCGCGCTGGTCGAAGTCTCGTGGCCCTCTGTCAGAATCCAGAGTTTCAAGAAGATCGGAGGGGGTCAAAATTTCGGCCAAAAACGACAGTGTTACCCCTTATGTTTTTTTTTTCAGGTCAAAACTTTGACATCCGATATCTCGGCTCTGGAAGGGTCTAGAGCCTCCATTTTTGCGCGCTGGTCGAAGTCTCGTGGCCCTCTGTCAGAATCCAGAGTTTCAAGAAGATCGGAGGGGGTCAAAATTTCGGCCAAAAACGACAGTGTTACCCCTTATGTTTTTTTTTCAGGTCAAAACTTTGACATCCGATATCTCGGCTCTGGAAGGGTCTAGAGCCTCCATTTTTGCGCGCTGGTCGAAGTCTCGTGGCCCTCTGTCAGAATCCAGAGTTTCAAGAAGATCGGAGGGGGTCAAAATTTCGGCCAAAAACGACAGTGTTACCCCTTATGTTTTTTTTTCAGGTCAAAACTTTGACATCCGATATCTCGGCTCTGGAAGGGTCTAGAGCCTCCATTTTTGCGCGCTGGTCGAAGTCTCGTGGCCCTCTGTCAGAATCCAGAGTTTCAAGAAGATCGGAGGGGGTCAAAATTTCGGCCAAAAACGACAGTGTTACCCCTTATGTTTTTTTTTCAGGTCAAAACTTTGACATCCGATATCTCGGCTCTGGAAGGGTCTAGAGCCTCCATTTTTGCGCGCTGGTCGAAGTCTCGTGGCCCTCTGTCAGAATCCAGAGTTTCAAGAAGATCGGAGGGGGTCAAAATTTCGGCCAAAAACGACAGTGTTACCCCTTATGTTTTTTTTTCAGGTCAAAACTTTGACATCCGATATCTCGGCTCTGGAAGGGTCTAGAGCCTCCATTTTTGCGCGCTGGTCGAAGTCTCGTGGCCCTCTGTCAGAATCCAGAGTTTCAAGAAGATCGGAGGGGGTCAAAATTTCGGCCAAAAACGACAGTGTTACCCCTTATGTTTTTTTTTTCAGGTCAAAACTTTGACATCCGATATCTCGGCTCTGGAAGGGTCTAGAGCCTCCATTTTTGCGCGCTGGTCGAAGTCTCGTGGCCCTCTGTCAGAATCCAGAGTTTCAAGAAGATCGGAGGGGGTCAAAATTTCGGCCAAAAACGACAGTGTTACCCCTTATGTTTTTTTTTCAGGTCAAAACTTTGACATCCGATATCTCGGCTCTGGAAGGGTCTAGAGCCTCCATTTTTGCGCGCTGGTCGAAGTCTCGTGGCCCTCTGTCAGAATCCAGAGTTTCAAGAAGATCGGAGGGGGTCAAAATTTCGGCCAAAAACGACAGTGTTACCCCTTATGTTTTTTTTTCAGGTCAAAACTTTGACATCCGATATCTCGGCTCTGGAAGGGTCTAGAGCCTCCATTTTTGCGCGCTGGTCGAAGTCTCGTGGCCCTCTGTCAGAATCCAGAGTTTCAAGAAGATCGGAGGGGGTCAAAATTTCGGCCAAAAACGACAGTGTTACCCCTTATGTTTTTTTTTCAGGTCAAAACTTTGACATCCGATATCTCGGCTCTGGAAGGGTCTAGAGCCTCCATTTTTGCGCGCTGGTCGAAGTCTCGTGGCCCTCTGTCAGAATCCAGAGTTTCAAGAAGATCGGAGGGGGTCAAAATTTCGGCCAAAAACGACAGTGTTACCCCTTATGTTTTTTTTTCAGGTCAAAACTTTGACATCCGATATCTCGGCTCTGGAAGGGTCTAGAGCCTCCATTTTTGCGCGCTGGTCGAAGTCTCGTGGCCCTCTGTCAGAATCCAGAGTTTCAAGAAGATCGGAGGGGGTCAAAATTTCGGCCAAAACGACAGTGTTACCCCTTATGTTTTTTTTTTCAGGTCAAAACTTTGACATCCGATATCTCGGCTCTGGAAGGGTCTAGAGCCTCCATTTTTGCGCGCTGGTCGAAGTCTCGTGGCCCTCTGTCAGAATCCAGAGTTTCAAGAAGATCGGAGGGGGTCAAAATTTCGGCCAAAAACGACAGTGTTACCCCTTATGTTTTTTTTTCAGGTCAAAACTTTGACATCCGATATCTCGGCTCTGGAAGGGTCTAGAGCCTCCATTTTTGCGCGCTGGTCGAAGTCTCGTGGCCCTCTGTCAGAATCCAGAGTTTCAAGAAGATCGGAGGGGGTCAAAATTTCGGCCAAAAACGACAGTGTTACCCCTTATGTTTTTTTTTTCAGGTCAAAACTTTGACATCCGATATCTCGGCTCTGGAAGGGTCTAGAGCCTCCATTTTTGCGCGCTGGTCGAAGTCTCGTGGCCCTCTGTCAGAATCCAGAGTTTCAAGAAGATCGGAGGGGGTCAAAATTTCGGCCAAAAACGACAGTGTTACCCCTTATGTTTTTTTTTCAGGTCAAAACTTTGACATCCGATATCTCGGCTCTGGAAGGGTCTAGAGCCTCCATTTTTGCGCGCTGGTCGAAGTCTCGTGGCCCTCTGTCAGAATCCAGAGTTTCAAGAAGATCGGAGGGGGTCAAAATTTCGGCCAAAAACGACAGTGTTACCCCTTATGTTTTTTTTTCAGGTCAAAACTTTGACATCCGATATCTCGGCTCTGGAAGGGTCTAGAGCCTCCATTTTTGCGCGCTGGTCGAAGTCTCGTGGCCCTCTGTCAGAATCCAGAGTTTCAAGAAGATCGGAGGGGGTCAAAATTTCGGCCAAAAACGACAGTGTTACCCCTTATGTTTTTTTTTCAGGTCAAAACTTTGACATCCGATATCTCGGCTCTGGAAGGGTCTAGAGCCTCCATTTTTGCGCGCTGGTCGAAGTCTCGTGGCCCTCTGTCAGAATCCAGAGTTTCGAGAAGATCGGAGGGGGTCAAAATTTCGGCCAAAAACGACAGTGTTACCCCTTATGTTTTTTTTTCAGGTCAAAACTTTGACATCCGATATCTCGGCTCTGGAAGGGTCTAGAGCCTCCATTTTTGCGCGCTGGTCGAAGTCTCGTGGCCCTCTGTCAGAATCCAGAGTTTCGAGAAGATCGGAGGGGGTCAAAATTTCGGCCAAAAACGACAGTGTTACCCCTTATGTTTTTTTTTTCAGGTCAAAACTTTGACATCCGATATCTCGGCTCTGGAAGGGTCTAGAGCCTCCATTTTTGCGCGCTGGTCGAAGTCTCGTGGCCCTCTGTCAGAATCCAGAGTTTCAAGAAGATCGGAGGGGGTCAAAATTTCGGCCAAAAACGACAGTGTTACCCCTTATGTTTTTTTTTTCAGGTCAAAACTTTGACATCCGATATCTCGGCTCTGGAAGGGTCTAGAGCCTCCATTTTTGCGCGCTGGTCGAAGTCTCGTGGCCCTCTGTCAGAATCCAGAGTTTCAAGAAGATCGGAGGGGGTCAAAATTTCGGCCAAAAACGACAGTGTTACCCCTTATGTTTTTTTTTCAGGTCAAAACTTTGACATCCGATATCTCGGCTCTGGAAGGGTCTAGAGCCTCCATTTTTGCGCGCTGGTCGAAGTCTCGTGGCCCTCTGTCAGAATCCAGAGTTTCAAGAAGATCGGAGGGGGTCAAAATTTCGGCCAAAAACGACAGTGTTACCCCTTATGTTTTTTTTTCAGGTCAAAACTTTGACATCCGATATCTCGGCTCTGGAAGGGTCTAGAGCCTCCATTTTTGCGCGCTGGTCGAAGTCTCGTGGCCCTCTGTCAGAATCCAGAATTTCGAGAAGATCGGAGGGGGTCAAAATTTCGGCCAAAAACGACAGTGTTACCCCTTATGTTTTTTTTTCAGGTCAAAACTTTGACATCCGATATCTCGGCTCTGGAAGGGTCTAGAGCCTCCATTTTTGCGCGCTGGTCGAAGTCTCGTGGCCCTCTGTCAGAATCCAGAGTTTCGAGAAGATCGGAGGGGGTCAAAATTTCGGCCAAAAACGACAGTGTTACCCCTTATGTTTTTTTTTTCAGGTCAAAACTTTGACATCCGATATCTCGGCTCTGGAAGGGTCTAGAGCCTCCATTTTTGCGCGCTGGTCGAAGTCTCGTGGCCCTCTGTCAGAATCCAGAGTTTCAAGAAGATCGGAGGGGGTCAAAATTTCGGCCAAAAACGACAGTGTTACCCCTTATGTTTTTTTTTCAGGTCAAAACTTTGACATCCGATATCTCGGCTCTGGAAGGGTCTAGAGCCTCCATTTTTGCGCGCTGGTCGAAGTCTCGTGGCCCTCTGTCAGAATCCAGAGTTTCAAGAAGATCGGAGGGGGTCAAAATTTCGGCCAAAAACGACAGTGTTACCCCTTATGTTTTTTTTTCAGGTCAAAACTTTGACATCCGATATCTCGGCTCTGGAAGGGTCTAGAGCCTCCATTTTTGCGCGCTGGTCGAAGTCTCGTGGCCCTCTGTCAGAATCCAGAGTTTCAAGAAGATCGGAGGGGGTCAAAATTTCGGCCAAAAACGACAGTGTTACCCCTTATGTTTTTTTTTCAGGTCAAAACTTTGACATCCGATATCTCGGCTCTGGAAGGGTCTAGAGCCTCCATTTTTGCGCGCTGGTCGAAGTCTCGTGGCCCTCTGTCAGAATCCAGAGTTTCGAGAAGATCGGAGGGGGTCAAAATTTCGGCCAAAAACGACAGTGTTACCCCTTATGTTTTTTTTTCAGGTCAAAACTTTGACATCCGATATCTCGGCTCTGGAAGGGTCTAGAGCCTCCATTTTTGCGCGCTGGTCGAAGTCTCGTGGCCCTCTGTCAGAATCCAGAGTTTCGAGAAGATCGGAGGGGGTCAAAATTTCGGCCAAAAACGACAGTGTTACCCCTTATGTTTTTTTTTCAGGTCAAAACTTTGACATCCGATATCTCGGCTCTGGAAGGGTCTAGAGCCTCCATTTTTGCGCGCTGGTCGAAGTCTCGTGGCCCTCTGTCAGAATCCAGAGTTTCAAGAAGATCGGAGGGGGTCAAAATTTCGGCCAAAAACGACAGTGTTACCCCTTATGTTTTTTTTTCAGGTCAAAACTTTGACATCCGATATCTCGGCTCTGGAAGGGTCTAGAGCCTCCATTTTTGCGCGCTGGTCGAAGTCTCGTGGCCCTCTGTCAGAATCCAGAGTTTCGAGAAGATCGGAGGGGGTCAAAATTTCGGCCAAAAACGACAGTGTTACCCCTTATGTTTTTTTTTCAGGTCAAAACTTTGACATCCGATATCTCGGCTCTGGAAGGGTCTAGAGCCTCCATTTTTGCGCGCTGGTCGAAGTCTCGTGGCCCTCTGTCAGAATCCAGAGTTTCAAGAAGATCGGAGGGGGTCAAAATTTCGGCCAAAAACGACAGTGTTACCCCTTATGTTTTTTTTTCAGGTCAAAACTTTGACATCCGATATCTCGGCTCTGGAAGGGTCTAGAGCCTCCATTTTTGCGCGCTGGTCGAAGTCTCGTGGCCCTCTGTCAGAATCCAGAGTTTCAAGAAGATCGGAGGGGGTCAAAATTTCGGCCAAAAACGACAGTGTTACCCCTTATGTTTTTTTTTCAGGTCAAAACTTTGACATCCGATATCTCGGCTCTGGAAGGGTCTAGAGCCTCCATTTTTGCGCGCTGGTCGAAGTCTCGTGGCCCTCTGTCAGAATCCAGAGTTTCAAGAAGATCGGAGGGGGTCAAAATTTCGGCCAAAAACGACAGTGTTACCCCTTATGTTTTTTTTTCAGGTCAAAACTTTGACATCCGATATCTCGGCTCTGGAAGGGTCTAGAGCCTCCATTTTTGCGCGCTGGTCGAAGTCTCGTGGCCCTCTGTCAGAATCCAGAGTTTCGAGAAGATCGGAGGGGGTCAAAATTTCGGCCAAAAACGACAGTGTTACCCCTTATGTTTTTTTTTCAGGTCAAAACTTTGACATCCGATATCTCGGCTCTGGAAGGGTCTAGAGCCTCCATTTTTGCGCGCTGGTCGAAGTCTCGTGGCCCTCTGTCAGAATCCAGAGTTTCAAGAAGATCGGAGGGGGTCAAAATTTCGGCCAAAAACGACAGTGTTACCCCTTATGTTTTTTTTTCAGGTCAAAACTTTGACATCCGATATCTCGGCTCTGGAAGGGTCTAGAGCCTCCATTTTTGCGCGCTGGTCGAAGTCTCGTGGCCCTCTGTCAGAATCCAGAGTTTCGAAGAAGATCGGAGGGGGTCAAAATTTCGGCCAAAAACGACAGTGTTACCCCTTATGTTTTTTTTTCAGGTCAAAACTTTGACATCCGATATCTCGGCTCTGGAAGGGTCTAGAGCCTCCATTTTTGCGCGCTGGTCGAAGTCTCGTGGCCCTCTGTCAGAATCCAGAGTTTCGAGAAGATCGGAGGGGGTCAAAATTTCGGCCAAAAACGACAGTGTTACCCCTTATGTTTTTTTTTTCAGGTCAAACTTTGACATCCGATATCTCGGCTCTGGAAGGGTCTAGAGCCTCCATTTTTGCGCGCTGGTCGAAGTCTCGTGGCCCTCTGTCAGAATCCAGAGTTTCAAGAAGATCGGAGGGGGTCAAAATTTCGGCCAAAAACGACAGTGTTACCCCTTATGTTTTTTTTTCAGGTCAAAACTTTGACATCCGATATCTCGGCTCTGGAAGGGTCTAGAGCCTCCATTTTTGCGCGCTGGTCGAAGTCTCGTGGCCCTCTGTCAGAATCCAGAGTTTCAAGAAGATCGGAGGGGGTCAAAATTTCGGCCAAAAACGACAGTGTTACCCCTTATGTTTTTTTTTCAGGTCAAAACTTTGACATCCGATATCTCGGCTCTGGAAGGGTCTAGAGCCTCCATTTTTGCGCGCTGGTCGAAGTCTCGTGGCCCTCTGTCAGAATCCAGAGTTTCAAGAAGATCGGAGGGGGTCAAAATTTCGGCCAAAAACGACAGTGTTACCCCTTATGTTTTTTTTTCAGGTCAAAACTTTGACATCCGATATCTCGGCTCTGGAAGGGTCTAGAGCCTCCATTTTTGCGCGCTGGTCGAAGTCTCGTGGCCCTCTGTCAGAATCCAGAGTTTCAAGAAGATCGGAGGGGGTCAAAATTTCGGCCAAAAACGACAGTGTTACCCCTTATGTTTTTTTTTCAGGTCAAAACTTTGACATCCGATATCTCGGCTCTGGAAGGGTCTAGAGCCTCCATTTTTGCGCGCTGGTCGAAGTCTCGTGGCCCTCTGTCAGAATCCAGAGTTTCAAGAAGATCGGAGGGGGTCAAAATTTCGGCCAAAAACGACAGTGTTACCCCTTATGTTTTTTTTTCAGGTCAAAACTTTGACATCCGATATCTCGGCTCTGGAAGGGTCTAGAGCCTCCATTTTTGCGCGCTGGTCGAAGTCTCGTGGCCCTCTGTCAGAATCCAGAGTTTCAAGAAGATCGGAGGGGGTCAAAATTTCGGCCAAAAACGACAGTGTTACCCCTTATGTTTTTTTTTCAGGTCAAAACTTTGACATCCGATATCTCGGCTCTGGAAGGGTCTAGAGCCTCCATTTTTGCGCGCTGGTCGAAGTCTCGTGGCCCTCTGTCAGAATCCAGAGTTTCAAGAAGATCGGAGGGGGTCAAAATTTCGGCCAAAAACGACAGTGTTACCCCTTATGTTTTTTTTTCAGGTCAAAACTTTGACATCCGATATCTCGGCTCTGGAAGGGTCTAGAGCCTCCATTTTTGCGCGCTGGTCGAAGTCTCGTGGCCCTCTGTCAGAATCCAGAGTTTCAAGAAGATCGGAGGGGGTCAAAATTTCGGCCAAAAACGACAGTGTTACCCCTTATGTTTTTTTTTTCAGGTCAAAACTTTGACATCCGATATCTCGGCTCTGGAAGGGTCTAGAGCCTCCATTTTTGCGCGCTGGTCGAAGTCTCGTGGCCCTCTGTCAGAATCCAGAGTTTCAAGAAGATCGGAGGGGGTCAAAATTTCGGCCAAAAACGACGGTGTTACCCCTTATGTTTTTTTTTCAGGTCAAAACTTTGACATCCGATATCTCGGCTCTGGAAGGGTCTAGAGCCTCCATTTTTGCGCGCTGGTCGAAGTCTCGTGGCCCTCTGTCAGAATCCAGAGTTTCAAGAAGATCGGAGGGGGTCAAAATTTCGGCCAAAAACGACAGTGTTACCCCTTATGTTTTTTTTTCAGGTCAAAACTTTGACATCCGATATCTCGGCTCTGGAAGGGTCTAGAGCCTCCATTTTTGCGCGCTGGTCGAAGTCTCGTGGCCCTCTGTCAGAATCCAGAGTTTCAAGAAGATCGGAGGGGGTCAAAATTTCGGCCAAAAACGACAGTGTTACCCCTTATGTTTTTTTTTCAGGTCAAAACTTTGACATCCGATATCTCGGCTCTGGAAGGGTCTAGAGCCTCCATTTTTGCGCGCTGGTCGAAGTCTCGTGGCCCTCTGTCAGAATCCAGAGTTTCAAGAAGATCGGAGGGGGTCAAAATTTCGGCCAAAAACGACAG